>JAYRCB010000402.1:409127-479911 GCA_036026315.1 Trachelus stipa
GCGACAGCTGGGCACCACATCCTTACCTCGGGTCAGGGGGTTCCTCCCCTGCCCTTAACCGTATCAAAACTATAACTATATATATTACTTGAGGGTAGTTGGCAGCCAAGTAGCCCCTTTTGCGAGGGTGTGAGACTTTCTTAAGGGATGTGGCTGGTGCTGGTATTGTCGGTAGGAGTAACGAGGCAGAAAAAAATAAGGTGCGAAACAGTGTTTTCATGATAGCGATGCGTCGGGTTTCCCTTCGCCCTGAACACGACCGGGAATATCGAGGAGTTTAACGATGTTGTAAATCCGTTTAAGCGGCCTGATTCCGGAAGGCACTTCCTGGTTGGTGGTTGTTAAGGCAGAAGCGCAGTTCTGGGGTTGGAAAAACTGCCATTAAAATAACCCTCCGTAATTTGCCGTTTGGCAGAGAGCGGAAATAGAGTGGGGGGTATCGAGGGTGGAAACGAAAATTGGATAATGGAGTAAAGCAGAGTAACGATACAGCCAGGTTTTAAGTGGAAGAAAAATAGTCAATTTTGATTTTGAAAAAAAATCTTAAACCTGTATTTCCGTATTCAAATTTTGAATCAAACGGATTTTACCGCTAAATTGAATGCACTTGCCATTTTTAAAAAATATTTATAATGAATCTCGTTACAGAAATTGCATGCTATACTGTGTTCTATATTTCAAGACCATTCGTATGTAACGATAACTACGAATCTTCGTTGAATAAATCCACAAAGAGATGCACGATAAGAAGAAAAATAAAAAAGAAAAGAATAAAAATATTGAAAGAGAAATTCGCAAAGTAAAACCTTCTCACGTTTTCGCAGCATAACCGCGCACCTTTAGCATGCAAGCACCGCAAGCTCACCGGCGGGCACGAGCTTCTCATATATTTTGCTAGCGCCAGCTTTCGTGCTGTTACATTACCGCGTAGTGAGAGTAAGGGAGGTGGGAGGGGCTGCAGGAGCAAGTGGGATTCGAGATGCAAGAGAGAGACTAAGGCTAAGGGTGGCCGAAGAGGGTGTCTTTCCAGTCCAGAATGCACTGCGCGCCTTGAACTCTTATCGGAGCACAATCAATTCTCAGTGGCCCAGTTTTGACCTCCCTCTCTCCCTCCTATCCTCCCTTCTTGGATTTCTCTTTGCTTTTGTCTTTAGTCCTTCTTTCTTTATCTCTCTTCCTCCCTCTCCCTACTACTCTCTACGTCGTCCCATCTCTCCCATCGTTCTACCAGCATCCCTCGTAGATCTCCTTTCTCGCAGCATCCCTCTGCCAGCCACCAATCCCGACCGCGCATTGATCCTTCTGCTGTTCTTTTCATCTTTATTTTTCATACCAGCGTTATCTTTACGCGCAAGACACTCCTCGAATCTTAATGATGCAGTGCAACCCCTTGCAATCCTTTCCAAATCACTGGTCCAGTTGCAACATCCTCAGGTAGATTCAAAGCAGCAATTTTCCTACTAGGTCATCCTCGTCCTCATCTTCTGATTTCATCTGTGCTTTTTACCTGAAATTGAAAATATTTTTAGAGGCTGTCCAAGACTATTATTGGACTCTTTGGCATAAACTCGCCAGCATCAGCTTCGTGAGATCTGTTCCAGTACCAATATAGTTCTCTTCTGCCATACTTCTCTCTCAGTACTGAAATAAAATTCCTCACCAAGATTTCTTACCACTCCCCGATCCCCACCGTCAACTCTCTCTCCTCTCAGTAACGGAGTCAGGATCAAAGTCGCGTCTCCTAAGTTTCAAGATAGAGTCAATTAAAAGTTCGTAACACCGATCCTTTTTACCGTGCATGCGAATCCTCAACTTTTAACCAAGTTTCAAGTATGCTCTGGTATGGTAGTAGAGGTAGGGTATATGCCCATATTACACAGACATAATAAAACTCGTATAAAAGTATGTATGGATAAGAGGAATACCTGTAATACCAAACCTAACCATAGCGCAGCCATTTTCTTTCAATAAAAAAAAATGAAAAGAAACCAAATCCAAGTGAAATTCAATAGACAAAAATCCCGGGGGAAGAAAAGTCGCTCGAGAAGAAGGAAAAAGGATTACCATCCCTTCATTTCAATATGGCTTAAGATTCCCTTCAGGATGGTCCATCTGACGTGACTCTTTCGATCCAGACACGTCTACCACGGTAATCTCAGTAAATCCTGACAAAGATTTTACCGGCAGTTACCTCCGGCCATTTCCGCGTTCGCCTCGCCACGGTCTAATAGCATATTTCACCGCGGGTGGCGCTAGTGGCGGCGGCATTTCTGGCAAATTTAATAATTTTCACATCCGCGAACGACGTCGCTTCTACCAGGCGAAATGAGCGCATATATGCAAATTGGAGCACATTCCGCCAGTCTTCATTAAGTCGCTCGCAATCAGCGTGCGACGAGCGACTAGCGACGAAATGCTTGTGTCGAGCAATAGTAAAACCGGTACAACCAGAACCAACCAGAGAAACCATCACTGTTGAGTTTGCAAGCATAACAGTTGCTCGAGTAAGATACCACGACAAAATCAGCATACCAGATAACTACCCTTTAAGATTTCGCTTCTCTCTCTCGTAGCTTCACCACCAGATGGCAGCACGTACCTATGCCCACGTATACTGACGAACACAGGTAACGCGAACCTCATTAACCACCGTCATCTAATTAAGCAAAGTGTCGGACTCATTAAAATTACCGGTTCGTAACTATCCTTAAAGAATCCACTTGATTCTCCGTGAGCAGTCATTACGCTTTTTTTATCCCTCAACTTTGACCCTTTTTTACGTCCTTAATTTCCCTCTAATAAACGTCCAAATCATGATTGAAGAAATAAAAATGATATCACGTTAATTCGCAAAAAAAAAATTTCAAAAGCAATACGTAACTCGTCAAACAGTAATTTTCAGCTTTTTTGGAAAATTTTCTACTTAAAAAGCTTCACCCTATATGCACCACAATTAAATCACTCGAGGTCGGATTAGACCACGTAGTAAATCCCCATTAAAGTTATAATGAATTTTCCTGAAGGCTACGGGATGGGAAAAGGTCTGAAAGCATCGCGAACAAGAGGATGGGTATTGAGAAAGGGTGGAAAAAAAAGAGGGATGCGCCTTTCATGAGGTCGAACGTGTGTACTTCTAACCGAAATCCCTAAATAAAACGTGAATCCGTATGCAGCATGCGTCTCCACTGTCGCTTGCGCTGATTGCTGTGTCCTGCTGGCAGATTGGAAGGGTGGGGCATGGGGGGGTCAGTGTTAGCAAGAGAGAATGAGAGGGGGGGAACTGTACTGCACGGTAGGGGTGGTTTGTGTATCTGCCGGCCGTTTGGGGGTGGCTTGCAAACAAACCGCGTTCTGTTATTTGATTCTGTCGACCCTCTGCTTCTATTCGGAAAACCACCCCTACGAACCTTTTCCATGCCCCGATACCGGACAGCTACTGGACGATACGAACTTTGTCCTCGACTAATGGTCCGACATCGTCCTGCAAAGTCCAGGAGGTCAGCTGTCAAGTCGACCTCGATAAACATTCATGTAATATCAAAATACTTTTTTGACACTGACAAATATTTTGGATAAAAACGGGAAAAAAATAGGAATTTTTATCGGCAGCTATTATTGGACTTTATTTTTATATATGGTCGATGAATATTTAAACTGTAATGGCTTTGGAGTTTAATTAATTAAAAATAAAATTCATAATTAGTATAGCTAAAAATAACAGATGCAGGAATAATCAATTATCCAATATTCAGGATAATAATAATTCTATAGGCGTGCAATCCTATGAAAAATCCACGATCTGTTTATTATCCAATAATCAAACTTGCGGGAAACGATAACGTTATTATTACTATCATATCCTTTAATTCCATCTGATTTATTAATCCGTCCAATCATTTTCAATTACCGAAAGGACCCGATTTGCTGAAATTATCCCAATACCAATATTGATCGAAATCAATTTCACTTTATTCTATATCTAATCAAAACAACCCTTCCGAGGATCAGTAACCCTACCGATAAAATCGAATAGCCAGATGCCTCAAAGATAAGGTAAACGATTTTTAATCTATATCAGATAATTATTAGGCCAACCAATAACGTGGTAGGTTGTCCTGCTGTCCCTTACTGGGGTATGGAAAGGGATGGTGATAACCCAGAAGGGATGAAACACATAGAACTTCACTCTGATCTCATCCATCTTCTAGCAGCAGAACGGAGCTTGCGCCTACGGCTAATAAGGTGTTATTAATGACATCACGCCATAGCTATCTAACTACCCCCTAAACTTTGCTAACTATTCTCACCCTGGCCTGCTGGCATGTATCACTCCTTCTCTATTTAGAATATTCCCGGAGCAGTTTTGGTCGCAACCCTCTAAACGAGACTCCCCAGTATCAAGGGTAGTAAAAGTACCAGCACCTATGAGCTTCAATAAGAAATCCACTTTTAGCATTTTATCAGATACCATGACATACAAAAAAAAAACATAGGCAAAGGTTGGTACTACTGTTTCATTCGTGCCAAATAGAAAATTAAAAAATAGGGGTGCTTCGAGAGCTTCACTTCAATGACGATCAATCCCACGGAATTCGGATTGGGTTTTTTGTATTCCAGGACAGAATATTAATCCATGGAATTAACACCCCGCCGATGGTGACCCAAACTTCTGCGTTAACATTTTGCACAAAACGTTAAATGAATTTGCTATTTTGAAAGACAAGACTTAACCTCAAATTTTGAAGAAACAGAAACCAAAATTTCTCATTGAAATTTCTGCACGGGTATACATGTAGGTATGTGTGCAGTTAAGGGTAGGTATGAAAAATGTAGTGAAACTTTTTATAAAGCAGAGTAGTGGGACTCGAGTTAGTTTCAACCAAAAACCTACAGAGGCGCCACTATCAAGATATCGAAGTTCAGTCCTATGGGCGTTATAGCCTAATGCTCCTAAGGGTTGTGCTTCCATAACGTCCAACCTCGGTTCCCGTCCGTTTCTTTCAACCCTCTCCCGAAGAACACTAACCACAAAACAACCCCCTGAATCCCCGAACGCGACAAAAACCCAAAGCCATTTGTTAGCACGGACGACACGAACAATCGTAAAAATTTCATGAGCATCAATAGTCGATTTGAGGGATGATGCTAACTACATATTTTTCACCCCAAACGATATTCACCCCCAAAAAAATGTAATAAAATATTTCTAAAATCACTCTTATCAATTTTTTTTTTCACAAATACAAAATTTCGTCGTTCCACTTTACCTGACAATTTCTCAAGTAATTAAGGGTAGTACACACCCCTCCTTAGAAAACCCTCGAGAGTAACTTCGCGGTGATGCGATTCTCGGCAACTGGCGAACTTTCTAAATCCTGAAGACTCCAAGAGAGGTGCTAGAGGACTTTCGCGCATCTACTTCGCGAAGCGTCACGGGCGCCGTCGCTAACATGGAAACGAGTATTAGACTGCGTCGACGTCCCGTTCCTGGAAAATCCTTGGGGAGTGCGTTTACACGAGACGTCTAACTAAGTCGATAACAGGTTCCACTTGACAGGTGAGGAGACTCGATCCCCCCTCTCGATCGGCAAACTCTGATCCCAGAAATGTTAAACTTCTAAGGAGATAGGCAAAGTCCCTCCAGGGTACCGCGAAAGAGGCCCCCCCCGTTTTCCTGAACGCGTAGGAGTCAACTTCCGGAACTGGCAGACACGTTCCTTCAGTGCCTTGGGCGTCCTAATTAGTTAGGACTTCCACCAAGTGTTAAGTGACATGAGAATAAAAATTTTATATAATTAAACAAGAACCAAATAAAAAATTAACGTTACAAGCGTTTGTCCTGTATTAAAAAAAGCTTCGATATCAGAGTAACCAACCTTATCTATACTTATTGTTTTTGGAACTTTTTTAATTAGCGAACTATTCGAAACACTGACCAGGCAGACACTCTTGTAATTAAAAAAGCGAGTTGCGAATTTTAACGTGGATATATATCTGCATATATATATATATATCGTTTACCGTTAAGTCCTGCCTTAATTAAAGCAACGGACCAACCCGTAAGCTCTGCGCTTAACCTTTCACACGCGCAAGTTCAACGGCGTTAAGCCTTTTTTGGCGAAAGCCGCAAAACGGCGAACTCTCAAAAACTCCTTTTTATTTATTTTCGAATTTACTCATCCTTTATATTAGCCAACTGCGTGTACGTCAGACACGATCATGTTTTGTACTCTCAGCCACTTGGTTCAAAACTTTCTATGTGATCAACGGTATTACGAAAGTCCATGGTGAAATGAATTCACCCCACTTTATTAAACCGGGAAACCCTAATTTGTAGTAAAAATAAATAAAGCAAAAGTTTAAGGATCAAAGTTAGGATTTTATACACGACAATGAAAATTGAAAGAATAATTTGTTTTTGTTTCTGCTTCAGCCACCCTGGTATATCTACCCCATAACTATTTCTAGAGACTACAGGGTGTTTCAAGTCGACGTAACCTTTCCTGTCTTCCCACACAGAAAATCCCACGGTACAACTTCATGGTCCAGAGTGCATGCGTGCATCCCGAGACCATAAAATGTATTGCAGCGACCACTGAAATTGATTAAAGGACGTACGAGCCAATAAAGCTGGATGCATGGGTCAGAGAAAATTCCAGTAATTATGGTGGTACCCGGTATAACAACGTTGGTACCCATAAAACCGTCAAATGGAGGCTAACTCGGTTTTACGTAGCCATAACTTTTTTTTACGCAATTACGAATACTAAATAACTAACGAAACCACGCGACAGCAGCGCCAATTTAACGAATTCCAAGTGAAAAAGAAAAAAATAGTCAGACCATTTTTTTAAACGCCTGGCAGTTTCAAAAAAATGGTTTCAACCCCTTGTTAAAATACGTATGACTTGAGGTACCCAGATCCTCTAATTAGAAATTCTTGGCTAACAAAACCCCACTACGAAATCTCCTCCAAAGATGCGAAGGACGTTTTGCCCAACTATGGAAAGACTACTTGACCAATTCTGCGCCACCCTCACCATAAAATACATCTCGCGTGCCGTCGGAATCCAAAGAGCACATTTGTGCAATGGGATGTGCAACCAGGGCGAAGTACTTTGCCATACCATAGAGATACGTACGTACAAGTCTATGTGGTATAGTAAACTCCTTGTGCATTCCATAGGATGCGTTCCATTTATGGGATTGCATGAATAAATTCCATACGCATTTTAGCGACGTTTCCCATTCCGCCTCATACTTAACGACCAGGGCTGTGATCTTAGAATGGACCAGGGATGACCAACCGTATAAGAAGTCTAGACTGTAATCCAGTTACTCCGAGGTAGTGGTAGGGTAGACATACAAAAGATTTTGAGATACAGATAACTCGGTGCTATGGAATAAAAATTTTGTAAATTTATATTTTTTAATAAAATTTTGGATGGTTCAAATTTTTGAGGAAGTCTTATTGCCGGTCGCTGGACACGTTCCGGGTTGAAATAGTCTGACTGGGATTGGCTGACTCCGTTTTTCACCCTCCTTGTAACGGCGACCCAGGCGACCAGTTAGTTTTAGGCGTCGTTATGCAGATCCAAGGGCTGTAGCTTGGATAACCGGTAGTATCAGGGTCAGGGGGTGGTGGTGGTGATAAGGGTAGTAGTAGTGATGCTACTGGTAGTAGTACCTGTTGTAACAGTAATATTGCCAGAACCAGTAGCAGTGGCAACCCTGAACCCCTATTGCCTACTACTAAAACCACCCTCCAGGATTTCTCTTTCCATGACACTACCCTTAGCAACGCCCAACCAATTTAGTCATACAAATAGCAGCATTCACGCTGGTACGACGATGCGACCGGTTGATATTAAACGCACCATTAAGTGAAATAATGAAGGCAACCTCAGGGTCGAATAGGAGGGGTGGTTCGTGTAGTTTGAGTTTGGGGGATTTCTACGTTCTTCGTAATAAAAAGAAAAAGTCACGGGATCAATTCCGAGATGCTTGCTCTCTTGGTTACGTCTGATGCAGAGTGGCTGAAGATGAATATTTCTTTTATCTTTGATGAAGGTTTTTGTCAGTGTACTCTACGTTAATATTTTTTGTAAATTTCGAGACATTTTTTTATATTTAGAAAATATTAAAAACCGATTTAAATTTTATGTAATAATAATCTCAGGGGAATGTACTATGTTCAGATTTAATTAATTCAGGGATTTTAATTTTTTCACGATAATTGGCAGCACTAGGATGCAAACCTATGCCTTCTAAGAGACAGATGCCTTAAATCAGCGTCTTAGACCGCTCAGCCACCCTATCCTTGTTAAAAAATTTACGAAAATCCGTCCCCACCCCATGGCTGTGGCAATTTAAGGAGCGCCAACTTAATTAAGATAATCTTTAATTAACACGTAAAACTCCCATAATAGCACTCTCACCGGTAGAATAGAATTTCTGAAATGCCTATAAATAAGCAAAGTTAATTTTCAAATTTTGTAACAATCCCGAAATTAATTTGTACATGACATAACCACGAGTCGGATTCGTCGCCTAATAAATTAATTAACAGGTAATAAGCAGAAACCGGTATTTAAAATTAAAAAAACATCCCTTAAAAAATAATTCCTCAGAATGGTGCCAAGGTACTCGTATAATAACAACATATAAGCATGTACAAGGCTTCATCCCATTGCCATCGTCACGAGTACATCCCTCTCGCAGTAGGGGATGATTCTTCGCCAAGTATAACCGCAAGAATAAGTACCCCGCCTTCGCGTAAGGGTAGATTCGCGGATGGAGTTATTAAAGCGAATATTTACGAGGAGGTCAAGGTAAGTAGAGTAAAGGGGGAGGGGGTGGGTTTCGAAGAGAAAAGAAAGGAAAAAAAGTAGAGCCGTGAAAACCGGAAGAAAAAGAACAAAAGGGGGGTTGATTCCAAGTAAAAAAGTACCCTTTAATTTCTACCCTCGAGAAAGTTTCCAGAAGTGAATATCAGATGAGGCGGAGGATGCGGTAATGGCGGAGGTTGAAGATAGTAGAGGGCGCAGGAGGGTGGCAAAGGTATATGATGGTTGGTTGATGCGTCCAGGGGCGGCGGCAGGGGAGGGTTTTAAAAAAAAGAAAAACCAGGGTCGTGCAGAAGGAAAGATGGCACAGAGGGAGCGAGGACGATGGCGTAAAAGTGGCGTGCAATTTTGCGAAGAATATTTTTTTATATTCCCGGGAAACCCGTAAATCACGTACCCGGATGAATATTTATGGTGATTATTAATGGGGTTACGGTGTTGAGGATTATTCAGCGGGTTGGTACCGCGAGGGTGGCCAACTACAATGAGGAAGTATAATACACCATGTGGTCTTCCTCAGGGTTGCTTCTACTACCCCTGTATATATCTATATGTTCCACGAGCTACCATTAAAGGGAAACGCATCCAGCTAACGTAGCTTCGCGGTTCTCTTGGTATTTATGGTCCAATCGTCGTTACACATTTTGAAAATACTTCGAGAGGATAAATCGTGTCAAGGAAACCCCAAAACCACTCCTCACGTGTCTCTTAGCATACCGCGCGCTGGAGATGTAATTAAAGAAAAATTAATCACTGTTCGTAATCTATTACGAATTAGGGTGCAGGTATGGGTGAGGTATTAAGGAAAATTGAGGATAATTTTTTAGCCATGTTTTTAATAAATTTAGATGTTTAAATAAATTCTAAGGGTATTTTCGTTCCGACGTTCTTGCAAATGGTGGATCAATTTTCCCTGTCGAAATTTTTTTTTACCATATATTATCAATACTACGTCTACCCCCATCTTCCTTCTGTACCCTCAGTGTGACTTTTCCTGGGGTGGCTCGACCTTGGAATAAGGGATGATGCTGCTACAGCCTCTGGCACGAGCGATGCGATTCGACCTACACTCTCGTCACCCCCATGAAACAAATGCGATTTTTTTCTCAAAATTTTTTTCTCTTTCTTCCCCCACTCTCCCTTATCGCCATGCTCTTTCACCTCGTATTCAAATAACTATACGTTGATTCCATGCTTTCTGGAAAACAGGGAGATTTGACTCCGTAAAATCGGCTTGTGTGAGCTTATTCCAGTGTGAAATCGAAATCATGCTGTTCAATGTTGATGCGGAGACCTCATACTCGATTTCAAAATACCAAAAACAGCCTCGGGTGACACCATCTATCAACTTGTAACAAAGTTCCACCCTTCAAAAAATCGTACGCACATGAATACGCGCATTCAAACCAGCGGCAAATTACATTCGCAAATAAAGCCACCCTTAAAAATATAATACCAAAGCGGTTTACTCGATTCAACGAAGGCTATCAAATGACCTCGGACGTTCAACCCCATTTCAACCCTTTTTATAAATAATGTACTGCCATACGCAAAAGGAAATTATCAGTAATAGAAATAAATTTAAAAAATTTTACTTTTCTTACATTTTTTGCAAAATATATTTTATTATTAAATTCCAAGATCTTTAGCAATATTCAATTTGTCTCGTAATTTCAAAGTTCAGAGTTTATCAAATGTTTTTATCAGGGGACGTAGAAGTGTATCGTCTAGCCCGTTATAGATGGCGTTTCTCCCCCCTGCCACCCTCCCCCTCTTCTCCCCCTTCTTCCATCCTCCGCCACGACTACTTCGCGAATACCAACACTCAGCTAGTTGGATTTCGCGGACCAACGAACTGTTTTATTTAATTCCGGATTAATTAAAAATGTTACGCTGCCACACGCCGCACACTTGCCGGAGCTTAACGAATTCGCCACTAAACCAATTTCAGTGAGACTGCATTCCCAAACCAGGCTTTACCCCTTGACACTCCTCACGGCTACACTCGATCGCTCTTTCAATGATCCTCGTACTTTTTTCACCCCCTCAAATTCAGCCCTTATCAACCCAGACAGAACTTTACCATATTTAATAAAAATGATCACTAGAAAGCCTTCTGTAATGAAGATCGTTACCCGTAATAAAAATGTCAAAATAAAAAAAAAATTTGGGAAAAAAGCCATGGTAAGAGGCGTTAGAAAAAACGTAAATTAAAAAATGACAAGGGTGGCCGGTTAGATATCGGAAGGGCGAATCCATAACTTGAAATATCTAGGCGGACCATAACGGAAATTTAGTGGCACTTGCCGACCGCGAAGCTGTCACCGTATATTTGAAATTTTATCGCTCCCGGCGTTAATGTACGATCCCGTATCCGGTGGATGAGTAAAAAAAAATGAACAAGACGAATGCCTCCCTGACACCTGCAACTGCATCGGCTCTCTGACCCTAAGGAAATGGCGGTAATATTTCACAGCCGGCTGTCTCCTGGAGAACGTGAAAAAGGACCTAAGGACTATTTGGAAAACCATAAAATTTTCGTTAAATAAAAAATCTAAAGTATGTCGAGTATCGACTGTATATAACGTAAGAAAACAAAATGGCCGTGAAAATCAATATCGAGATTAAGGCCAGCCACGGGACCCAAAATAGGGGGATGAACAGAGGGGTGAACAGATTCGGCCATAGTACAGCGAGGCCTTCGTTAACCTCACGAAACCGTAATTGAATACGACGCGTAACAAGACTCTAAATACTGATACCTGATAGTCCAGTCTAGAATCCTTTGCGCCTTTCAATGATTAACATAAATCGTAAAGCATTACAAGTAACTAGAAATTTTTTTAAGCTACCCTCGTTGCATGAGGTAAGACAAACCAAATAACAGGAGGCCTTAGATTCCATGTATTAATAATAATAATCGACATGACTAATTAAATAACAACGCACCGATACAGGATAGCGAATATAAGTAATAAATATTTAAATAAAAAATTTTTTAAACAAATTATCATTTTCCTCCACAAACCACCCTTGGCAGTTGCGCAAAGACACGTTTTTCCGTAATATAAACCGCGTTCTATTTTTCACTCTTAAAAATTCCCATAACGATCATATCCGATCTCGTTCATTAATTATATATCGCGAGGGTGAAGTTGGCGCGCTGAGATAGACGCGAAGCAGAGGGTGGAACAAGTAGAATTCTCAAAGAGGGTGAGTGGGCAAAGAGGAGCAGAGGGGGTGTGGAATATACACAGGGTGGGACCAGCCTATACACAGCGTCGAAACAATACCACAGAGGTACCATTATCCCAGCACCCTGAATATTTAAGGGCACGTCCGATCTTAAGGAGATTACGCAGCGACGTGGTCCTCTTGCTGGGGACCCAGGTCTCATTAATATTGGACTCAGTCGAAGGTAGAGGCTTTACATGAGAAACTTGCAGGGCAAAGTTCCTGTCGCTGTCAGGAGAGCGAATTAACCCTTTGAAAAAAATATTCCACCCCCAGTAGCACCCCCTATCGGTTCACTACACGGGATTACCATATTTACATTTTTCTCTAGGAAAATTTCACTCCCAAAACCACCCTCCCGGAAGCCCACTCTTGCGACCCAAAAACTACCCTTGTCCAATTCTATCATACGATACCCTTCGTATTATACTCCCTGGTTCAGGTATCTTCGCCAGGTACCACGTACTACCCCTAAATGTTCTAGGTTACTAATTATGCCAACGTCATACCATCCCTTATACATGTGCATGCATTGTGCTCAGCTTAAATGCATTTGTAGATATATATATATGGACTATGTACATAGACCATGCTGTATGTATATGCTGTATAAACGCATCTATTCACCTATGCAGTTGCATAGAAATCCTTCGGCCTCCTCAGACGGACTTTAGGAGGCTGCATGAAGGCAGCCCAAAGGTTCAAGGGTGGATTTCGCGAGTGGAGTTAGCGGTGAAAAAAAAGTTGAGACTGCAGAGAGAGAGGGAGAGGTGGGTGGGTGGGTTATGATCCCCTTGATGAGGGTGTGAATAAGTACGTCTCGAGTGGTCCCCAAGTGGCTTCCTGACGTATGTCGGTAAGTCTGGCCGACGTGAAAATAATCACGCGCCAATAATTTTGAAAACGTGATAAAATGGTTCATAAAATTAAAATTGTTAAATTTGTTAAATATAAAAATCACACGAATTAATTTCTTGTGTTAATTTGAGCTCGTAATCAATGACAGTCTACTGACTTGATGCTGAGCTCAAATAGAAGCCAACAATTACGTAGATATTAACCCTCAGAAATTCATTATGCAATATTCTCAAAAAATAGCAGAAGGGTTGAACTTCCTATTACGCAAAACTGCTCTTATTGTCCGACTCGGGTAAACGGAGCAACGAACTGAGCATCTATTCAAACTGGTCATTTGTACACGTGAGATCGATTGATCAACCAAAGGATCGACGATTACAATGTCCAGTCAAAGCGAACGTAAAGTGAACAAACTGTACCTTGTACGATACATCCACCTTCATTATTGAGCTGAAGTTCCTCATCGACGTTGGCACTTGCCTAGTGGATGCTGGGGATACATGAGATATCCTGCTCAGGTACAGATAAATTATCGGTTCAGTGACTCTCGAAAGACTATACATGGGTTATGTAATATTTTGAGAAGGAACGATGAGGAATTTATATAAAATATCAAATTTTGAAGTAATACAATCTTTTTCCATAATAATTTTTTATATTGTTTTCATTTTTTTTCTAGCCATGCGCACTGATAAGCTGTACAAGTCTGCTATCGACTTTTCCAAAAATTATCAAAATTTCTCAGCAGCTACGTGGGATGTGACGTAAACGTAGAAAAGGTTACGTTAACACAGAAGAGAGAATGACAGCGGTCCATGTTGATTTAGGACGGAATCAACAAACTTTGAGAATTCAGGTTGACCCACTCTTAGACACGTGTTACGAGATCAATATTTTTTACTTCCTCGTCAAAGAATCTTGATCGTGAGATTTTCTAACCCGGTTCGTTGTAAGATGAAATCGGAGTATAAAATTTTGAGAAAATAGTTACCATCCCGACAGGAAATCGAGTAGATAAAAGAATAAATATTGCATATAATTTTGAAAATAAAATCGTCTTTCATTATTTTGAATATATAATTTTCCAATAGATGTTTGCACGAGAGATGAAACAATGGCTCGTTTACATTTTTCAATTTCCACCCTGTAGCTACTTTATTGCCGACTACCATCGCCAAGGGGTTTTCGTTGAGGGGGTAGTCTTTTTTTATGGGGACGATCACGGGGAAACATCTGCGTCCCCCATGTATACGGGATTCTGAGGATTTATATGTCGCGCCATTTAATTCATCCCACTTTAAATAACCTTCGGTTATATCCTTCTTCACTTACGATTATAGCCAGATCCACGTAGATCCCTGGAAGCGTTATCAATAAACATTGTATAAATTGAAAAAAGAAAATTTTTATAAACCACTTTTATTTTCCGCAAAATCAAAATGAAAGAAATTTATAAACGTCCGATAACTCATACTGGATCTAATAAATTTTTACGAAAACCATATTTATGGCAGTGATAAAAAAACCATACGAGCAATTCCATAAATACAAAATTTAAAAAATAAAAGTAAACTTGAAGTACGTTATTTTTTTTAAAAGCAAAAAATCTTCTCTTTTATCTGTCACGAGAAAAAAAAAGCTACAAAAAGACATTTCCTACGGAGTCTAGAAAGAGTCTTTCCCATAGGTAGCCCAGAACAAAGGAAATTTTCGGCGGGAAGTTTAAACCTGCTACTGGCATTTAATGGCATCCGTAAGTTACGTAAAGGGAGTGAAGTGAAGTCCCAACGAATATAGATATACGCAGAGGGTTAAAGTGGCAGTAGAAGCCATTGGAAGACGGGCAAAGAGAAGTTGTAGGTAGGTAAGACGACTTGGAGTAAAGATGGTTCAAGTGAGCGGGTCCTGAGTTTGGGGCGGGTGGTTCAAGGGGTGGTTTAGGAGTTTGGTACTGGGATGGCCGGAAAGGAAAAGACACTTGGTTTTTCCCACACAAATTACCCAGAGAAGCGTAGCGCTTGGTGAAGTATCATTTAAGGTTTGGTTCTCAATCCTCTCACGAGAGAGCAGCACTGTCTCTCTGTGCTCTACTTACCCCCAATCTTATAGAATCGGGCTAAATTTCCTAATCTAACAGGGCTGCTAAGATGAACGTACGTAATTGCGACCCCCGATTGGCCCCGAGGCCGACCAGACAACCTCATATGATTCGTTGTCGAAGAGCCCGAAGCTTCGAGTCGACTCTAGCACCTACAGGCAAAAGACGCAACAGTCTGATTCAAGTTACCGGTCTCTAAGGAAAGGGCCAAACTTTTGTATTAGTCAAATTCTAACCTAATTTGAAAAAATCTGATTCCACGAATTGTTCCCCATGAAGATGACGCTTTAAGATATACTGTAACCAAGTTAAATATATTAAGGGTTGTTAATTACTGATTTTTCTTTCTTTTTCTTTTGTGAAATGTTAACGTGATAAAATAAAGTGCGAAACTCTTCAGTCTAACCAATGGCAGACCCATTCTACTACTTTCACCGTTAAGGATACTAAGGGGTGGATATAAATGGAATGAGAACCGGATGGGACGCGTTGGTCCTGGATACGACCTCAGTGAATTCTCCAAGGATTTCGATGTCCTGATCCGGGGGTGGCAGACCACCCCTGTGTAAATCGAAGCAAACAGGATGAAAGTGCTTTAGTAAGATGTCGGATCAAAGCAGGCACGTACTACTGTGGAATATACGTTGACAAGGGGCTTATACCTTTTTATGTTGATAATATACTGGACCAGCAACCTTTTAGTGACTTATTATAAAAATAAACATAAATAATCCCATAAACCCATATAGAACGAAGTAAACAGAAAAATTCAAATTCTACTCGTGCAGAAAAATCTATCGAGTTGTTTCATTTACAATGATAACTTTATCAATTTTTTTCATATTTCCTTACAAGTACAACCTATTTCCTTTTTTCTACTTGTTATTAAAAATAATAATATCGATCCATGATTTTATTACGTCCAGTGTATCGTGTATAACAATCGTAAACGTACGAATAAAACGAGACAGCAGACTTGATTACATTTAATCTAATCAATTCTGGTTGAAGAGTCAGAAATTCTCAGAGTCTATCTCGTGCGTTCGTAGATAGCAAGGGTCGTAGGTTACGTTACGAGACTACGGCGACCAAATTTCATTTGGTAAGTGCTGTTTTGTTCAACGAAAATGTCAAAAACGTCAATTGACCTTCTATTACATTTGATTGCGACCCTGGGGCTAAAGTGTATCGCGGAATAGAGGAAGGACAGGAAGTGGATGGAGACCTGAAGCCACTTCCGGCATCGTCCTTTTATCCGACAATTCTTTCCCATCATCTCTCTTCAGTAATATCATCGAGATAACGAAGAACTTCTATATATACTGTATAGAGTATATATATATGTACGAGGACAAGAGAAGGGTGCAGAGGGTGGTAGAAGAAAAAAAAGCAAGAAGGGAAGTATATATATACACATACACGGAACCCGTGGAACTTTTCAGACAATTTATTGCTAGCGAAAAGAATCGCGCTCGTCTGTTAATCTACAACGTTTTCCACTTTTACCTGCAAGAATTTTTCCATTCCCAAAGAGTGCGATTCCTTTTGCAACTGCAGGATTCGAATCGTTCATAGTGAAATTTCACGTGGGTCCCTTTTACCTTGCTCTTCTATATGTACGTATATTTTGTTCGTATTTATCAAGACTTTTTTATTTACTCAAGCTTCCTCGTAAAAAATTCTTAATATTTAAAAAAAATGTTTTTCTCTCTTATTCTCTCGTACAATTTCATAATTCATCTTCCTGATGCAGAGAAGAGACAAAGTAGCTGCCCATCGACTCGAGTCAGGAATCGCGTGCCTTAATTACATTAAATTTGAATGAAGATAATATGCGTGTAGAGACTGAGAGGGGTAGTTTATTTTTTTTGAGGGTTCTAGTGCTTTTAACGCTGATCGGTTTGAAGATCACCCCCGGTATAAGGGAGTTGGAGAGAGATATAAAGATCGGTAAGAAGGGTGGGAAAAAAAATGATAAAACTCTAAAATGACATGCAGATGTGTAAGAATTTAAAAAATGTCGATCAAGGGTGATTCTGAAAATTCGTTCGTACAATTCGGCCTAATAAATGAAAATCGTAAAATTTCAGCTGGGAGCTCTCAAAAAAAAAAGGATTTCGACCAATAAACTCTCTAGGTAAAACGGAATCGGAAGTGACTAAGTGGTTGAGTCAAGGGTAAAAAAAATGAAGAAAAAAAGGAAACTTAATGCGTCGTGCTATTCGCATATTAAAATTTTCCCTAGGGGTTGACCGACTCTATTTAAATGATTATTCTTTATCATTCCCCTTTAAAAGGGGCAGAAACGTGTTCGCGACATCGTACCGGTGAATCCCTTCCATTCGCCACCCCCTATCCAACCCTCTTATTATTATTCTTATTCTCATCTGTCGTTCCAGCCCCTAGACTAGAATTGCTCGGGTTAAAAAGTGCCGACTCCAGTCTCACCCTCCGAGAATATAATTTCATGGAATTTCTTGAGAATTAAAAGGAACCACCCCTCGTGTTATTCAACCCTTGAATACTGGATCCACCGAAATCCATGGAAATTCTCACTCTCGTCCCATTCCCTAACCCTTTCCCAATCCTTGGTCGTCTTTAACTAATTATCAAAGCGGATTTTTTTACGAGGGTGAAATCATCCCCTTTCTCTCCACCTTTACTTTTCTAGTAGTAAAAGCCCATCTAGTTCAGACATTCCCCTCAGTAAAATAAAATTCAGTGATGACAATAAAGCTTTGGTCGGACATTACAGGATATCTTTTTTTTTACCAAGATCATGTCTCCCCTATTCGTAAATGCTCCCCAAGATTCTTGATCCTTCGTGAGGTTACATCAAATGAGAAGATTAACTCTATGACAAGTCGGTAATCCTTATTTTCTATGTTGTCTCTGAGAATAAAGAAAGTCTTTCCACTAACGTTTCGAGGATTTGGGAAAAAAAAGCGAAGGAATAGTATAGGATCATATTATGACTTGAACAAGGATGCGTTTCCATGAAGACCATGAATTAATGATGTCATAATGACATTTTATGTTCTAAATTAAATTTTAGATACGAATTACAAAATATCTATCCCATTCGATATTTAATCAGATAATTTTCTTTTCGTACAAAAAATGTTTCTTTTCATTTTTCAATCCTTGCACGATTCTACATCATAAAGCAAATGGCCATTGACATAAATTTTAAAATACACACGATGATCCCTATAACCATAATCCTCTAGTGTAATCCTGGTAATACTTTCTCCTTAGTCGCAGCTAATCTGCAAGTACAAAAGTACAGCAATGCACGGACAAACGACCAATATCATCTCTGATGTATAATATGGAGCTTCTATAAGGATTTCAGGTAGGATTTTTCATATGTTTCATTGGATTCAAAAATCCATTATTATTATACGTATTGCCAATATGCTGAAACTAAAAGTGAAATCCATCTGGAAGTCATGAATTTTAATAATAATTCTGGCTGCGAAAGCCTCAAGTTTAATATTTTATGTGTAATACTTAAAAACATTGGACCTGGTATAGCAAGTAGATACGGACTCTACAGCGTCAGACATTGTGGATCTGATGATTTTCAGGAAAATCTGATCCTAGTATCCCAGCAGGGTCTCGTTTTCTGCCAGGTTCAATACATCGATCACGTGCACGCCTAATAGCAGCACGTGTTGGTGATTACGCTCGAGGGACTGTGGCCAGATCGGGTCTAGGTAATTGCCCGAGCAGTGGTCCCACCCCCTCAGCAATCCCTCAAACCTCCAGCAACCCACCCAGAGTTGGTACAGCCCTGCTACCTATACGATTGATTGGTTAACATGCCTGGCTCACCTCCGGTCTGGCCTTGATTATCTATCTCTACTGGCTGTCTACAGCTTTGCTATAACAGCTTATCAAGCTTTTGAATCGATGCTGTTGATAACGCAGAAAATAATTATTCCCTCTCAGCTATCCTTTAAATTTCAATTGAAAGCAATCGACGACGAGATATATGGGAATTGGAAATTTCATGGATCGAGCATTCTTGATACGCTCGATGTTGTTATTAATGTTGAGAATTGTAGATATTTGAGTAAAAAGTGGATTTTGAATTTTTAACAATTTATTTCAAATCTTACGTTGTCATTTTGACCGATATTTTTTTTATTTACTTTATGCTCGATTTTATTTTTCAGACCTTTGTTTGGGGTGGTTTTCTGGAGATGTGGAACTCGAAATTATTTCGAATTCGAATTTTTTTTAGTTACTTGACAGGTTCCAGTTTTACAGGTACACTCACTACCCCTAATTCCTTCACGTCGAACGACTTTCCCAAACGCCTTATTGCCTTTTTTAATCGAGCCGACACTTTTTTTATTTACTTTTTGCTCGATTTTATATTTCAGACCTTTGTTTGGGGTGGTTTTCTGGGGATGTGGAACTCGAAATTATTTCGAATTCAAATTTTTTTTTAGTTACTTGACAGGTTTCAATTTTACAGGTACACTCACTACCCCTAATTCCTTTACGTCGACCGACTTTCCCAAACGCCTTACTGCCTTTTTTAATCGAGCCGACTTATTTCCCTTGAGAATCTCGGACTTTTTTCTCAGTTCGATACGCAAGTCCAACCTAAAGTTCTGACATTCTCACGCGTGGCAGCTGCTTTTTTATTATTTTCCAAATTTACTCGAGAAATGCCATCGACAATATATTTTTTACGAAAAGATTTTTCGACCTTTCCATAAAAACCCTCGGATTAAAGTTTAATGATATTTTGTAACAGTTTTTTTGGCCCAAACCAATTTTTGAATATCCGAATTGACAAACTCCCAATGAACGACCCTCCAACCAGAAACTACCCTCTTTTTCGCCAACGTAACTTTGCCGACGACTCCTTCCAATTTCAAGAAAAGATTTCCCTCCCCCCCGCGCCCCTTTTTCTTTCTTTACCCAGCACCACCGTTTCCACCCTATTTTTTTCTCTCCTCTCATTCACCCACGCTAACGCATCGAAGTGCGCGTGTCTATTAAAGCACAAGAGTGACATAATACTCGCCACTTAAAAAGGGTTGCCGTGTGACCAGACAGGCGAAGGGGTGTCTGGTGTCTCAAGAGCACCACTCTAACGTTGCATCATACAGATCCCTGAACATCCCTCGCGTGTTCACCCAAGACAAATGCACACCCTTATATACGCACATCTGCCTGTCTGACTATCTCCCTACATATCCACTAGCATACGTGCCTGCAAGTCTGGCCCTTATAGCACGTATTCTACTTACATCAACAGCATGCATATGTATATTTATACATTTAAAAAAAATTAATTATTAACTCATATAATTTACATATGGTCCATTGGGTCATAATTAACGGTAGTTACGAAAAGTCAAATGCGCACCCTTATACCCACCCTTACTTGTCTAGCTATCATACCTATTTAGTATTTTACGTATTGAAAAGTCTGGCCGTATCTACTTGCATGGATAGCATATATCTATATATATCAGAATATATCTATAGAAGGATCGTTAAATATACTATGCTTAAATAATATTTTTAAAACGTCTAGACACGAAATTCCATCGGGGCTTACATTTTTTATTTTTTATTAAAAAAAAAGTAAATTTTATTACGGATTGTACGACACTATTGCATAAATCTTTTTTTAGTCGTTCGTAACTTCAGTTGATCTCTTAATTTTATTTCTATACCATTTATTACTTTAATCGGATACTCTTGGTTGTAATTGAAGTGTACAGGACTATTCAGTCTGAAAACATCACCCGAAGTCAGCATTTCATTTCTTTGCTGAAACTAAATTGGTACGCTTTTACTGAATGACCCTGTATATAATAGTTGCAGATACTTATATTATTACTTTGTGTATAGTTAGATAAATATATTATATCTACAAGTAAAATATATATTAGAGGGGCCATCTTTACTTAAGCTACGTTTCAAAATTGACTGTCAGTACTAAAAGTATTTTCGGGTCTCTATTTACCTGTATGCAATTGAACGAGACGCGGCAGTAGCAGTGAATTTTGGAATGCACCCTTAGCAATTAGTAATGGCGGCAAATAAAAAATGTCAAATACTTGTTCGATGGATTGTACGTGTACGGTGGTATAAGGGGTGGTTAAAATAAAATTATTCTATGGTATAACCAGCAGAGCACCCTTATTATATGTACGTTTAAATTCGACTTTTTATTCCTTAAGGGTTGCTTTCGTAAGACTCATTCAAAACCCTCGATTCGTTTGAAGCACCAGTTGGCAAATCGTTCGTGCGGTCGTTAACGTAGAACCTTTCATTGGGAGATTCTTAGTCGAGCGTCGGCGTCTTGTACCCACGAGAGGGGTTGATTTTTCTTTATTCGCTGTACGTCATTTTAGGGGATGAAAAGAAGCAGCCAGGATTACCTATAGCCCGGTGGAAAAATACAAAAAATTTTATATTCACGCGGGATACTCTTGTCGCCCTCCCGTCTTTCCACCCCTGAAAGACGCGAAATACAATTTCACACCACCCAATGGCGACCAGCCCTCCATCCCCTATCAAGAAAGAGGGATAAGGGGAAGAAACGAATAAAAAAAAATCGGAAAATAAGGTAAAGGTGAATCGACTTGGTCGCGCCACCCTCCGCTCCTCAAGAAGGCAGAGGCGCCTCTCCATTGGGATTGGGGTAGTTCCTCCCTTGCGCCTTCCGGAACTCACCCCTCACTGGATTTCACTGCGAATGCACTGACGCAACGCGTAAGGGTAGATTTACAAATATACGAGAGGCGAGGAACGCTGAGAATTTACAAAAAAAATTTAAGCCTCTACGGCATCCATCAACCCCCGACGTGACAGCCACCCCTTGCAGACCCACGCCAACCCCTGCGCGTTTATCAGATACATTATATAAATGCAACCCTTAAGATATATTATTACGGCTCCGGGAAAGATATCCGAGAACTCGGGATGAAAATTCTTCTAAGGGTGTTTTCTTCGAATAAGGGTAGTTTACGAAAGATCACATTAACCTTGCTCGTCCTTTCGCACGTGGTGGAAGGTGGCGATACAAAATTACGATATTGCAAAGCTAATCGAGTTACTGATCTTTCTCTCTAATTAACCTCGGACCATTTTGCTCTCGTTTTCTATTTTCTACCTTTTGAAAAAAAAAAACCGCGAGATAAAAATACTATCGACGTCATTTCTTATGCGGCATTCAAATGATCCTTGCATGCTGAGAGCGCTACTAACAAAACATATATATATCTATACACGTATATACTATTTCCAGTTCCACCACACTCGACAACCCCTCTTTATTAAAAATGAAATATTCAGTGTTGTTACGGCGCAACCTGCCCGTTGCCGATGCTAATTTTTAATGCCACCATCTCGTACGTCTCCCTATAACGGGTTTAATTAGAGAACTTAGTTAAAAACGGCTATTATTATACAACCTAGTGAAGTAGTGCAATATGCTAAAAGTTGAGTATACTCAAGTGCATATAACTTGAAATATTAATCCGATACAGTGCCATTAAAACTTTATGTCTTTTGGTACACGAGTAATTTTTTTCTTATTTCAGATGAAAAAAATCTTATTATAATTTCATTAATTTTTTTTTTAAATCAAAATCCTACTGGACATTCTTACAAAATACTTACGGCTTTTGTCTTGAAACAAATTCTATTCGTCGTATGTTCATGTGTGAACGTTGTCACTAGGCATGTATCAATTACGTCATGGAATTTCATTACGTATTGACATTCCTTTCCAGCTGACACGTATTGACATTATCACGTTTCCTGTCAGTGGACAACGAGCATGACAGACTGCAGTGAACCGACTATCAGGTAAATCCGACGGTAGGATTGAATTCTCAATCATCCCCTATTTTGTTTGAATGTCTAAATGCATTTTTTGCACAAAATGTACGTAGGGTTAAAATCCGTATGGGCTCAGGAGGTCATTAAAAAATTCAATAGGAACAAAAGACCAGACATCTTTTGAGCCATACGGAGTTTAAATGATACAGTGGAAAATTCATTATACGACAGGCTAAGTCATCCCTATGCATTTATACGTGAAATTTACCCCTGTAGGTTATAGGGATGAAATAATTCTCCAATAAAAATCGATTTGATCGGTTCAAATCTATTTATTGTTTTTTAATTCTTTATACACTTTTTTTGGTTAATTTAGGGGTGTTTTTCTTTTAGAAAATCCAATCTGGACTTGATGCGAGATAGCGGAACGTGCACTGCTCGTATGGGATGTGATAATTATTTTGGAAAAGCTAGGAATTTAATTAATAAGTGTAGAGACATTTTTGTCCCTTTTAAGGGATGTCAAGTTATGCGAGACCAAAGGAAAATTGGGGAGAATTGTTTAATCGGATCTCACGTACGTGAAGTTAGTGGAGCAAGAAAGAAAGGAATTTCTCGATCAGACAAATACAAATTTGATAATGCAAGACTTGGGCAATTTGAAAAAAGCAAAGAAAAATGTCAAAATATTTTTTGCGATGATAAAGTTGATGGATTTAATGATGATAATCGTTCGATCAAAGGATCATGTAGAAACGTTACGTCTGAACATGATATGAGTGACTCTACTAGAAGATGGGACTCTCGGGTGGGTGATAAAATTTTGAAAATTAATGAAAGCAAGAAAATTGGTAATTCAAAAACAGATATACACTGTGAAAAGAGAATCCAAAGAATTTGCAAGAGAATCAAGAAAACGGCATCTAAGAAAATAGGTTATTTTACAGTGAATAAATGTCTTGATAAGGGATCTGATAACGTGAATGACATCACTAGCAGTCACGGATCTATAGACGCAGACACTGGTACGGCTAAGAAATTTTTAAAAAATATTTTGGATTCTGCTTTTTTGGGAATTGAGAAAAGTTTGAAAATTCAAAGAGATGATAATTCTGAAACGAGTGTCAGTAACAAAAGTAGCAGATCGAGGAGCGGTTCTAGACATAGAATTAAGAATGTACATTCCAGGCAAAGCTTACGTGTTTTTGGAAAAAAATCACAAGATTTTGGAACCAATACATTGACCAATGTTTTTTCGAATATTCGGTTGTGTCATAATGCTCATTGTCCACTGGCAAGGAGGTGGTAGAATTTTGAAATTTTTTAAAGGGATATATAATTTTTTAAATCATTTTTGATAATTAACTATTTTGAATACTTCCTTTTTTTATTCTTTATAGTTACTACTGTAAGGAAATATTTATTTAGTATCTTTGTAGTATTAACTGCTTAAAAATATTTTTTTACCAACCCTGCTCCAATTCCTTGAATTTACTCCCGCAAATTTTAATGACCAATTGGACGAGATATTCTCATCTTATTCAGACGCAGAGTTAACTCCGATCAAGAATCAAGTTTAACTCAATCATAACCTCCGTACACTAACCAGTGTCGGAGTAAATATTTTGAAAAATGGCAAAATGAAATTGAAAAAATCAGGATAAAATGTTGAATCAAATAGGGAGATGAGTAATACCAAAAATGATAATAAATCAAATCAAGCAAGAAATGTAAAAAAAAATTCAAGTAACGTAACAATTTTGGTGAAAAGATCCAGTAACGAAATCATTGATAAACCATTGAAAAGTGAAAATTTAAATCGTGAATGTGGCACTGGCAAATTTATAACTGTGAATTATTCCAAAAAAACTCATGGACCTAAACTAATTCCGAGAATTGAGAATCGTGCAGAATTAGGGGAAGAAAAAAATAATTGTCAAATTCCTCCGAAAAATAAAAATTTCAAAACACTGAACGTGGTTGATAAAAATGTCAACAAAATTTATAAAAATTATCAAAAATCTTCACTCACCCACAGGCCGAATGATGAAGTGATGCTGTTGAATTTTGGCACGTGCAAATTCACCAGTTCCATGCGGATGAACAAGCAGGAAGTATCAGTTTGTCATAGTGGTTTGGACGCCGACGTCGGTATGTCAACAATGGCGTCGCCAAACGACGAAAAGCTTTTACCGAGTCGAACAAACTCAAAATGTTTTGATAGTCCGAGCCATACTGACAAAGAGGACAAAGAACGTATTTTGATGCACACTGGAAACAGAATGTCCGAACACGTTACTAAGCACCAAAAGAATCGCAAGACAATAGCTGGTACCATTGTAGGAAGTGACGTCATTCAGAATCGTGACCACGTCTGGACGCAGACGCAACAAGGGACGTCGTGTGATATAACCGGAAACGGTGTGAGCACTAATGATCGTGGGTCAAATTAATACAGCAAGACTTTATAATTTGACAGTTCTCTTCAAAAAAGCAAAAATAAATATAGAAATTTGAAAAAGTGAAAGAAAGGATAATAAAAAAGGAAAAAAGTCAAAGAAAAATAGTATATCATTTTATTTGGGATAAAACAAAAATATTGAATTTTTTTTATCAGACGAAAATGTTTTCCAATAAATGATAAAACTTATTTTTACAATAATGATTTTGATGTAAATAGAATTTTTTATCCGTCAAGCACATGTCAGATGACTATGTATTATTTTTTTTGTTTCTGCGTCATTTGTCGCGCAAAAAACATACGTATTTTGGCTTTATGACACTTTGGTTAAATTCGCATTTTGAAATTTGAACAGAAATAAAATCATTCGGCAGAAGCAAAAATTATTGTCAAAAAAACTAATCAAAATTTTAATCAGAAAGTATCATTGTATTATATAGAATGCGACCATCACATCCTGATTCGTCATACTCAAAAACTGTCCATGGAATGAGACACGGAAAGTAAATATAAAAAATGTAATTTGTCAAAATAATTTCATAAATTGTCAAAATTGTTAAATCACAGTAAATATCGACAAGTCAACGAGCAAAAACCCAATATGACAGCAATAGACGTCAAGTGAGAATCATCATTAATAGATATCCCATTCTTAATAACTGAATATATCATCAGTCACTTTAATAATGAAAATTTGCAGAAAAATTCATCAGGCTCATAAAATAAGTAGCACATATCCAGCTAAAGAGACGTAAGTACATATCACACATAAAAGCCAAAAAAAAATTACAAAATATTTTTTAGAAATTCGTATCATCACCATCACGATCATCACAGCCACCAATATCATCAGCAACATCATCATCCAATGACAGTAGAACAACCAATAATCCGTTCAATTGGTAATATCATGAAATACTTAAAAATGACAATATCAGAAACTGGATAAATCATCATGAAAAAAAAAAATAATTTTGACAGATACAAACAAAATTCTTGTACAAACAACCCCGAATATCCGTACAACAACAAAATCAAAACAATGCAGCAATTGCTGCGGAGGTCTGCCAGGTCGTGGACCAGGATCAGGTCTGCCAGTAACAAAATCAAGGCAGTCTGTCCAAGGACAATGCTGCTGTCAAAATAGTAAAATCATTATTCATCATTATTCATACAGAAATCATCATTAATCCATCTATAAATTTCAGAAACAACAGTTCCACAACTGTTCAATAAACATTCAGGAAACATAAACATCACCCACGAATTATCAGTCTGTCCTGATGATAAGCGTCTTAGGGGTGGCGGTAGTACAAATAAATTTCCATACACAAGAAACTTCGTACCTTCGTTCACCGAAAGTAGCAACGAAGAAACAAGTTGGAATGAAAATTTTGAAAAAATTTCCAAAACTGATAACCCAAATATACGTTTCCGTGGAGGATGCGGCGGATGCGATTTTCCGCAAAGCATTAAATCCTATTCCGCATACGATTCCGCTTCGCGTGATCAATGTCAACCATCTCCATGTCCCTCGTCGTACAAATATCCAAGAAGACGTCCTTGTCCGCCATTATTACCGGTCTGCTTCACCAAACCTAAACCTTACGCTCCTGAAAATTTTCGGGTGAGTGCGAAAGGATGTTGTCCTTGCGGTGGATGCGGAGGAGCCGCGTGTAGCGATAATCCTGGAGGCGGACAAATCGATGGTGGATGTTGTGGCGGAGGCCACGCCAAAGGACTTCCTTGCAAGTAAATGAAAAAAAAATTTTGTATTTACTCATTTTCATATTTGGTAAATACGTATTAATCCTTGCTAAGGTGCAAGTGTCAATCCTGTAAGGATTTTCATCCTTGTGGAGGATGCGGTGGACAATCGTGTGGGAAGATTTATAGCTGCGCAGGATCCAGTGGCGGCACCTGCTGCTTTCCAAGGAACTATAAAAGAAGATCTGGACCGGAATGTTGCGGCGGTGGTAATTCCGGATGCGGTGGTTGTTGCTGAGAAACTGAAAGATGCCTTAAAAAATATTGAAAACTATATAACAAATGAAAATGACTTCATTGACATAATAAAGAATTGATTAAATTTTTTGTATGCTTCCAAGTATCTTTTAAAATTTTTTATCACGACAGTCTCGTGTAAAGTTAATAGGGGTGGAAAATTGGGTAACGTCATAATTTATATTAAATTATAAAATATATTTGAATCACATTGAACAAACTAAATTTGAAACCTAAATAGATAAGATAAATCGGAAAACTTTTTTACACTGCCAACATATTTTTATTAAAAATCTTTTTGTTTTTACAATTTTCTCAAATTTCCCATCTAAGTACTGCCCGTTTATTCATCTTCCAAGAAAAACTACCCTTAGATATTGGTTCAACACGTTCCATTAGGGGTTTAGCAATTTTCGGTTTTGCTACATTCCAAAATGCAGGCAAAATGCGCTAGAAATATCATCTCTGATAGTTGCACTGTTAGTTGCTGGACCAGCAACAACGCCAGCAGTAATGACGGCAGCAACGGGAACCTCGTTTAGCGTTACCTTAAGATGTCTACACATAAGTACACGGTCTGGCTAAGTGCACCGGTTGGTACCTACTACTTAGAGGAAAAGTTCTTGGTGCTTGAGAATTCAGTACAGCGTAAAGCCTTCAGTGGCGTTTTTGGGAGGGTGGTTTTTTGGGGGTGTGAGTCGGGTTTTAGGAATAAAATAAAGTAATAAAAGCGGTAAAAGAGTTTCGTCTCTCGAGTGAGCAAAAAGCCATGTCGAAATGGCAGCATCCGGGTTTGAGTTTTATTTCTGAACAAGTACCAAATGTAGTTTCCCCATTAGGATGGACCATCCCTTGACGTTTTCATTTACTTTTTCTTTAAATCTTACTTCGTTACCTGATCTCTCTTATTTTTAACTTTCTCCCCTTTTTCATTTATCCAACGAAACTGCAGGTAAATAAAATTTTTTAATTAATTTTTTAATTTTGATTTTCCTTTCCGCACCAAAAATCCCATTGAGAAATCCTTACTCGATATAACTTCCACCAAATGGCCGAAGCTAGAGGGGTATGTTTTCTCTCTTAGTCTTGGGCAAACTTCCAAAATTCTTCTCAAGGACGGAAGATACCGTTTAAGGGATGAAACTTCTGGAAGTGACTTTCTAAAACATACGGCCACTAGTGACGTAGCCATATCCAACCATCTTGAGAATTTATAGTTCCCTGAAAAAAAGGTGAGAAAAAAGTCGAAAATGGTATAAAAGTAAATGGTCCATTCTGGATGAATGCAGCATCCACTGGAGCTGCAGAGCCGACGATTATACCCACTTATCCTAGCGCTTGGACGCTCGTTGCATTATGCAATACCTTCCCTTGTCTTTTTTCTTCTCACCAAGATTTTCAGCATTAATCATCGTCCTATGAAAACGGCCATAACGCAGCCTCTGATGCAGATGGTGGTGGATGATGTCCCCAGCGCACGTGGTTGAAGATGAAGTGGTGGAAGAATTTTCTAGCCTGGATTCCACACATCCCAGAACCAGGACCCACTTTCCTCAAGGATCATTTGCGAACCCTTCGCTGAAGGATGACGACGTGCGGCCCACGTTTCGGCATTAAGAACACACGTGACTCCATCGTCCTGCCGAGTCGTAATCCTGGAAGCTTGAAGTTTAATTAAAGCTGGATACTCGAACGTAGCGTGAAAATCTTCAGCGTCCTTGGTCATATATACAGGGTTATTCAGTAGAAACGAACCACCTGAAGTTAATGCGCCTATTAGAGTCCTATGGTAAAGCCATATTCAGGTGGTGCGTTTGGGCTGAATAACCTGGTATACACAGAATATAATATCTGTATATATACATGTTCAACAAGTACTTCTCTCTAATTGGTCCACTGGTAAAGTCAAGTTTATTTTTGATTGGACAGAAGGGACCATTTACTTACTTTTCTACAATTTTTGATGAAAGAGATAAAAAATAGTGATAAGAAAAAAAATTACAGGAGAAAAAAATCAAAGAAGAAAAAATGCAATTAATTTTTTTTTAGATTGAAGCTACAGTGATTCTTATTAAAAAACGAAAATCTTTGGGATAAGATCTTATTGGAACTAGAAGCCATCAGACTGTTACGTGGAGGCGTCGTTTAATTATATTGTACAAAAGTCTCAGATTTAGTTTCATGAATTCAGAAAAGACCCAATCTCCCAGGACAATACTGATCCTTGGTAAATCCTGGAATCAACAGAAAACGTGCAGACAACTGATAAAGAACAAGAGAAGAACAAGCAACCCTTTTGTCCTGAAAACTAAACCCGGCGTCTTCTTACTAACAATAAGTTTCAGAAGACGAGGAGTGGGACGCCAGGCGTCTTCGTCACTCGCGTCGGACTCGGATGAGTTTTTATTTTCGAAAAATCAAAGTAAAAAATCTGGCGAATATTTAACGGAGATTTTTTTGTAGAAAAAATGAAAATGGAGGAAAGAGATGCTGGCTCATTATCATTCCGTAAGACGTGATGGACCTTGGAAAGGATGGAGTTGGTACCTGATAGCAGGAGAAGAGACGAAGGATAAGGAAGGGAAGTATCTTGAATAATTTAGCCTTTTTGAAAACCGCCACTAGCGACGGAGTTAGAATTCAATAAAGCGTGACGCAGGATAATTCGCATTTCGAATTCCGTTTGCGTACTAGCGGCTCTGCGAGGATTCGACGTTCCAACGCATTTCTAGATACGTCTGCACGATTGCATTGGTATGTCGATAATTATTTATAAAAACCAACCCCAAAAAGAAATACGAACTATATCATAAATAAGCTTCCATAAAGCTTCCATCCCCCCCAAAAAAACGTGTAAAAAAACTATGCCAAGTAGAAAAGCTATGTGAATTCTTCGAAAAAAAAATTTTGAAATCATATTTACTTGGCGGGTCCGTGTCAGGAATTTCAAAGAACTTTTATTGAACGTACTGTAGTAGTATTCTAAGACTATAAGTTTGTTTTTCGAATTTTACTGTAATTATTTTTGACGAGTTATTGCTAATATGCTCTATATAGAAAATTGACGTTGGTTTTGAATTTGAAAACTGGCATAATGAACCCAAATTCATATCAAGTGATGCACGGACTTCCCCCCTTCCCTCTTAAGTAGTACTCGATAAGGAATCACCTAAAGTTTGATTAATTATAAAATGAAAATTAATTCATTTAAATACGAGAAGCCATAATAAAATAAAAGACTAGCGCAGACATTATTATTATTATTATAAGATTATTTTCTATTTTTTTCATTTTCTTTTCAACTTTGATTCTCATTTCTATATTATCTTCAACGTTTTAATTCTTCCCCCTGATCATCCAACCCGTCATAAAAAATATAACTTTAAACAATTGCACTGCAACTGGAACAACAACTTTCACCTACATTCCACTCGCAGAGTTTCCCAATTTTCCTCAAGGTATATACCACTCATTTTGAATTCATCGTCAAATAATTTCCGTGCAATTCTCATTGTCAGATTTTCAGTATCTGTAATTCTAGATGAGTTATTGGTACAATAAATTCAGCTACCGACTCCTCAATTCAGATATGCAACAATATAACAGTCTACTGTATTTCCTATACATCGGTCCGGAAGATCCGTATCCTGTACAACCAAATGATCGTATTTGAGGCGACTCGATGAGTCTCTTGATACTGAAATTTTATTCAAAAAAATTTTCTATATTCACTCATCAACCCTCCATCCTCTTTACCCGTTTAATTTTTTGGTCATAACATTTTTCCTAATTTTCCTCATTTTTTTTCACGCCAATGTCATCAGGAATTTTCATCTAAAATATTGACAGACGTCGGTTCCAACGTTTTTAAAAAAAATACATAACCCCTTTTGTCAGATTTTTTTTCCTGGTGCAAAAAAAATACCAGCCGCGTCCCGACGCTCAAATGCAACCACGTGCAGGCGTATCCTTCGACAACGCATATTTAGGGGAACTTTCAAGGACTCTTAGAGCGAATGAGAAATTTGTCGCTAAAAATTCACCCAGCTTCGGCGCGAGACGGGGCGACACTTATTACAGGGATTTAAAATACGCGTCTGACGCGAATGCTGTTAATTCGAAACGCCCTGGTGGGCTTAAGAGACGTAATGGGGTAGGAAAGGTTGAAGGGTGATAAGGGAGGGGTCACGGGTCATTGAAAAGGAATGAGAAAAAAAGATAAAAATTTTGAAAAAAAAGTTTATTAGGTAGAGTGTAAAATCGGGGTGGACGATTTTGAAAATCTGACCACCCGTGAATATATTTTGATCGATCGCGCATATTATTATTGTTCGATTGAAATTTGTTCACAAAGAGAAAAAAAAATATTTAAGGCATTTAAAAGACTGCTCAAGCAGTTTTTAAATACATTTTGTTGAGAATTACGAGTGAAAAATTTTAATAGCAAATTAAAAAATTCTTTAAAGACAAAATACGTACTGAGGTCAATGAGCTAAAAGGGAAGAAAAAATGTCACTTGTTTTCTATGAAAAAATCTCGTAATGAATTTTTCTAATCAAACTGAATTAAACGAACTGGGTCTGATGGAAAATCGGTCTACTCTCCTGACTGTAGCTACGAGTAGCTGTGGCCACGGGTATATATATATGAATACAGACACGAACGGTCCTTTCTCAGAACCAATTTCTATTGGAGCCCAACTTCCGGTTTTATTCTACAAGGACGTGACGTAGTCGAGGACACCGGAGATTGCCGTACAAATGAATCTGAAGTATTGGCAAGGAGAATTTCCTGACAGTCATCCTGTGTAATAATTCATAATGAGAATTTTCGTTGAACGAAATATATAAAAATCGGTTTATTCTTCGAAGCGATTCTACTATTACGGAAATTTAGTCAGAGTCGCCATCTGTAATTTTACCACATAAATTCTTTAAATTCTTAATTTATATTAATATTTAGATATTTAAAAAAATATTCGTCCTTCATGCACGTGCGTGTAAAAAAAGATCCACATACTCCCCTATGTAAGTTAAAGAATTTCACCTTTTCCTAACCTAATCTTATATCCTTGTATCCTTTTCTTATATCCTTGTCGTGGTCGCTTTTCTCGTCAATGAGAATTTCCGAAATGACGTAAAGTCCAAATCAAAAACGCGAATCGTAAATCGAGGAAAATTCAAAGGGAAAGAAAAAGATAAAGATCAAGACCCAATTCATGCTCTCTTGACGTGGTACCAAGAATAAGAGGCAAAATGTTAAACGCGAACGAAATAAATTGGCGCTCGCGTGTTTACACGTCGACGAAATTAAAATTCCTCAAGAGTAGCAAAGCAGCCGACAGTTGAGCCGCGGGAGCGCCGGCAGCTTCGAAGGAGAGTTGTGTTTAATTAATGACCGGACTAATTAAAAGCCCTGAAGAAAAATATATAGCGGCCAAAAACCTGGCCGATGGTGGCGCCACTTTCAAACACTTTTCTTCGATGCTAATTCATAAAGGTTCCACCACCTTGCGCCCCTCTTCCTTCTGCTTTAACTAATGACTTTTCAATCTTCAAAATGGCTCTCCACTTACTTTACTTATTTGCTATTAGTTTCCTTTGACGGTGACGTCATTCTTTTTAACAATTATAAATTACAAAAAAATTTTAATTTTGAAAATTGCATATACGCTTCATTTAATTAACGTAGATTGTAATTATTTTACACAATCGCTTTTGGCTTTATCTCTGTATTTCAATGCTCTTATCATTTCCTGTGGTTAATAAGTTTTCTTGGATCGCTATCGAACAATTTTTTTATCGCCAATTGAAATCGTATTGGTTAACATAAATTGTAATATGTAAAATTACATTTGACTACTTACGTCATATAGTTTATTATACAGCGGTTTTTCCATTTTTCGTGTCTTTTTTTGGCACTTTTGTTCGTCAAATTTTATCCTATAACCGCGGTATATTTATACACGTATAATCGTATATGACGTGTAAAGGAAGTTCATGAAATTGGTAATTTCCAGTGGCGATACATCAGAATGTTCAGGATTACTCAAAATCGAAAAAATAAAAATATCGTGTATCAAATTAAAAAAATAAAATTAACTTAAAAAACGGTAATCCCATTAGTCAAATTAACAAATAGATCCGCAATACCCACAGCTTTTCAGTTAAAAAAAAAAAGTTCATAAGAATTTTTCATCTAGTCAGCGACCCGAAAAAAAAGCTCAAAACCACATATGAAACGACGACCTTTAACCTGCGAGTTGAATATCTTCTTTGCATTCATGGCAGGGAGCGCATTATATTCATATATGTATAATAGTAGTACCATTTATGCCCGTGCATAATTATACTGGAGTGGCGCCACTGTTTTACTGCTACCTACAGCTCGCAAGGTAATAATTAAAACTGCCTTTCCATAAGAGTAAAATATTTTGTTTGGATTTGTAAACCAACCCCCGGCCATCCCTCCTCGCTAAAACCACCCCAATTCACTCTCTCATTACCTATTCTTCTCTCTCTAGCTGCTGGCAAACAAGCCCACGGTATATACGTATAAATTACATGGAGGTGAAATCCATCTGCTTTTATCATATGTGTATATGTGTATATATATAATCATATGGATTCCATTTGTACATTACGTAGAAGCAGCAGTCAGTTTTAAATATTGGAAATGTGCTGTAATAATTTATTATCCTGATTTATAGGGATACTGATAAGGATCCTTAGTTAATTAGATTAACTGAGTGGTAGGGCGATAAAATTTATTTTGATTATACAAAATTTCGAGATTAACTTGTCTTCGTTGGATGATAAAGGCGGAATCTTGTGTCCGTTTTGGATTTTCGTGATGCACTGTGAGTAATTTATTGAATGACATTGAGGATGAGAATAATGATAATTTTTTGATATAAATTTATGTAATTTTTATATTTTGATAATATGATTATGATTATTTTTTTCGGTTATCGTAGTATATAAAAGTGAATATGCTTGTCGGGAACTTCAATTCTTTATTGGATATAATCATTCCCAATGGGAGGACACGTATTATCGGTACTTTTTGGAATATCGTGATAATGTTTTTGACATTGGTTAGACGCAATCAGACGATACGTATGAAAAATGTATGTAAGTGAATTGTACGAAAAAGGTCAAAGGGCATCGAGAAAAATTTTTGAAGAAAAAAATTGAGATATTTTTATTGAGATATCAATGTCTTAGGGCAACGCCGTAGATTTCTGCGAGAAATTCGCGAAGCTTAATTAATCTTTGGCTATCGTAGTTTTGTAAAATCTCTTGCTCGCGAATCAGCCGTGCTTGGCGGACTTCCGATGTCCAAATGCGCGGCCATCTTGTTTCTATTTGTCTTTGACTGCCCAGCCATAATTTATCGACTAATTGCAAGCAGCGTGGCAATTCTATGTCTAAAGAATCTTCGGCCATGATCGGTACCACCTTGTCCATTAAATCGGCACGGTTGTACAAGTAGACTAGCGACACCAAGCGGGAACAAAATTCATCTTGTACAAAATCGTCGGTAAGGTAGAAAATTAACTTAGTGGTGCGACTTGCAAAACTTTCGAAACTTTCAAAAAAATCGGCACCGATCGATACGCTGTCGTTATAAAGAATACCGATGAGATTTGAATTTTTAATAAGTCTCTGCAAACTTTGACGAGCAGCCTCCTTATCACTTTCCGTCGAAATTATCAAAAAATCGGAATTTTCATTTCCAACTACAAGCGGTAATTCTTTATCCAAACGCTTGATAATGATGGTTAATGATAATTCTAATTTATTTTCAGACACATCGATTCCCATAGTTTTTAGGATCGTTATCGACGTTTCCAAAATGTTATCACTATCTGTAGATAACGATACAATTTCACTTAACGATTCTCGATTATGCACAGTCAATGTTTCTGTATTTGTATTATCAAAACTTGGTTCAACGTTGTAGGATCCATTTTCTTTAAAAAAAAAATTACAAAATCCTTTCTTAACTTGAAAAATCCATCCATAAAAAAAACCGCAATTCATATTAACGAACAATGTTAATCAAAAATCCATTTAGCTGATAACACGAGACTCGATGAACAATTTTTCTAATAAAATCTACTCAGAATCGGACCCAACGTTAGTAACAGGTCCGTTATGAACGTTAACAATTAAATTAATTCGTGGTCCAACATGAACATCCGAAGATCCCTCAACGTTCACATACTGCTTCATCTCTTCTTCACTCAGTGTCAATTCCCGTCTCGAATCTTCATCAGCACTAATACCCAAGCCACTAATCAACGATTCCACACCAGACACAATACCCTTAACCGGTGTAACCGGTTCCGAACAGTTTGGTAGTATCCCTCTAGCAGTGGCGCCACCGACAAACAGTTCATCTGAACCAGCAGAACCGCGACCAGAGATCATGGACGCGAAGCTATCGTTAAAGTTCAAAGAGTTCAATTTGTCATTTTCAAATAACAAATCAAAAGATTGATCGCTCAAAAGACGTTTACAAAAATTTTCACGTTCCTCAAGATAATTTAAAGCTCGCAAAATTTTTGTGCCCTTCACTTCCGCCGTATAAGTGTTTCTTATTCTCTGAACAACAGCACGTGGCTCTGACAAATTCAATCCAGCTACGCCGATAAGCGGTAGAGGTATCCTAGGTGGAAGGCGTCCCGACGCTTCAACAAAAACGGGCACGCACTTATCACGCTCCTGTGAAATTCGCGTGAGCAAACTTTGAAAAACTGCGGCGCTCTGTAATCTACGACAAAATCTATCGGCCGTAAAATCTTCAGTGATAAGGAACATAATCTTCGTACTATTATTAATGAGGACGTCGTATTCTTGAAATATGTCACCACCTAAGCCACTTCCGGCTACGCGACCACATAAACCTTGTTCCCGTAGGACATTGACTAGTTTTTGAGCAAGGTCAAAATCGTTATCACTGGCGATAACGCAAAAGTCCAAAAAATCTATTGGGGGATAATGACTGTTCAATATATCGATTACACGTTCCCTTTTTAGGTTAGGTAAACGATCCACTTCGTTAAGCGCCGAACAATGCTCTTTGTGATACAATTGTAATTCTTGTTGAAGTTTGTTCACTTTTTTGTTCTTGTACAACTCCACTTCGTTACAGAACACAAAGTTACTTTGCTCCGCTTCGTTTTCACTGTCGTTTCCATCGCAACGTTTCACTGTTGGTTCCCTGGTGAAAATTTTATCGTTTTTCGTACAACAATTTTGTTCCTCTTCAACTTCTATTTCATCACTCCTACACGGTGCCACTTCGTTCACTGATGAGATGAACTCTGGAACTTTAGGTCTGGTCCATCTTTTCTTCAGTCTGCACGGCTTCCACAGCTTCTTCAGGCGCTCGAACATTGCTCGACTAATTATTTTCAGTCTTTGTGGTTAAAGAGAAGCGTCGCGAGCGTCACGAGCGTCTAAAGAAGATAAGAATATTTCCCACTCTCTTGGGAATCCCCGTTTCACATATAAAACGTTACATCACTTCGATTAGTCAATGTATCTACGTATACATATATATTCACTGACAAACATAGGCGTATAGACAGCTGTAGCCTCAGCAAAAATCATAAATAAAAAAAGAAAACATAACCGCTTCTTATTATCTAAATAAAACTACATCCGTGACTTGAGTTATCTTATCTTTTAAATATGTTATAGTCAAGCGAAAAAAAATTCCTGGATGATTTAATTCAAATAATTATAGTTCTCGTTGAACGCCATCTTAAATTTGGCAAAGGTCGAAGTTCATTGACTCCAAATTTCGATGTCTCTTGGAAACATCATTTTTTTGTTTGATCAATTTTAAAAATTTTTGTATACAATTTTAATAATTACACCTGGTCCTTGCTGTGTTCAATTTTATTCAGACTAAACGTTGCACTGTATGCATCACATAGAGCAAAATGCTCTGTATACTAGGGTAAGTAGTTAACAGGTATGATTATTATTAAGACAAAATTCTAATATCAAAGTAAATACAATCTTACCATAAAAATGCCTTTTTTTTATTTCTTCATTTTTCTCAAGAAGTCACGTAAGCGGAACGAATCCAATCCCTGAAGTGACTAATGTAAGTGAAGCCTGTGTAGGAGTTATAATCACAGCTGTTATCCTTGACTGGACTAACACTGACTATACCACGTAAATACCATATTCCCTGCATTTCAAAACATAGACCTCCCCCACTGTCACCCTCGCAGAGACTGGAACCTGTAGGGAAAATAAAAATAAAATACAAAAATTTATCTGACATCAGTTACACTCCTTATATACGTACCATTCAAATATCCCGCGCAAAATTTATCGGAGGTTATGTAAGGACGAAAATCATTTGGCACCGTCGACAGACACTCGTGAAACGGTATAAATGGTAAATTAATTTCCTGCAAATCCTCGCTGGGTAAACCACTTCCCGTTTTACCCCAACCAACAGCCTATTTGAGGTATTAAAATAATTGATATGATATCAGCGTAATTAGATAAACAATCAAAAAATTTTTTTCTCCAATGAATGACCTATTGAATTACGCACTTTGCCACTTTGTCCAACTTGCAACTGTTCTCGCTCGTATTTATTGTCCCAGTCTAAACAAATCGGTCTGACCAACGCTGTTAATACAAAGGGTGTCGATAATTTAAGTATAGAAATGTCCATGGCAAAATTTCCACGTGCTCCCATGTATCGACTGGGTAACTCGATTTTTTCGATATTCGATTTTTGCACGTAATTCTCAACAGCTGCCCAGTTGCGATTTTGTTTACCAGCTGCAACTGCATAATTCGATGCTTCCTTAGCCACACCGTGACTTTCGTCGTAGAAGCAATGAGCGGCTAAAACGAAAAATTTTTGTAAGTACAAAAACAATTTTGTTTGCTGTCAACTCACCGGAAACAACAAGATTGTTACTAATTAGCGTCCCGGCGCAAATTTGTTGGTAATTGCCATTGCGTCCTTTTTCATAGATACCAACGTGCCAAGGAAAAACACCAACTTTGGCAGTGAATCCATTGACTATCAAAGTGTTACCATGCGCTACAGCAGTTCCGCATTCTGTGTGAGAATTAAAAAATTATTTTATATTTTTTTGGAATGTTCCATTTTTTTAATCATTTCATATTTTTCAAATTATCTCTACGTCTCTTACCTGGAAGACATCGGAATAAAGGACGATCCCAAATTCCGTCTTTTAAACAAGTCAATTCTCTGTACGCAGGATCCTCGTACAAAGAAATTTTGTACGAACTCCTACAAGCCAGTGCTGCTTTTGTATCTGGTACAATTGCACCTTCGCAAGGCACAGTGCTTCCTTGATATGTACAGGTTATGTCAACACTGGTACTTTTGAGCGGGGGACAAGTTTCTAGATAGAAAGAAAGTAAGTGAGATTGTTTAAAAAATCGGGAAACAAGAATGAACAATGTTCTTGAGGTTTTTGAGTTGTTCGGAACAATGTTTGTGGACGATCATGTATATACAAAAATACTTACTCATACATACCGGTGGCTTGTACCATTCTTGATTGAGACAAAAAGATATGGTATTGCCTTGTAACGTGTAGCCACTGTCACACGCGAATGTAAGAATACTATTCCTGGGTACTTTGTCACCTGGTACTTTGCTACAAGGATTTGTACAACCACCAAGCTCATAACTTCCGCCTTCTGGCACTTCCGGAAGTGCGCAACCCGTTACGGTTGTTTCTGACACTTCTTCGGCAGGAGCGCTAGCGGCGATAGATAGATATATATAGGGATCGATGGTACAGCAATTTTTTGCTATTGTTGTAGTTTATCAAAAAATTCATCACTCACGTGGAGGCTGCTACTTCGTTACAATTAAATTCGTCACTTCCGTCTTTGCAGTTTTGCACGTTGTCGCATCTGATGAGGCTTGGGAAACATTCACCACTTCCGCAAGTGAAGTAGCCTTCTCTGTTGTTTGTCATAGAATATTGGGTTAGAGTGATTTTTAGGTGATTTTATTCAGAGAACTTACTCGCAACTGTTCCGATTGGAATCAATTGGAGATGATCCAGGAGTGTTGGTCAATTGTCCGTTGCTTTGTCCAGATAGTGGAATTCCATGATCAGGTGGTCTAGGTGGGCCCTGATCTGGTTGAAACTGACCTGGAAATCCGCCATGACTAGGAGGACCAGGAGCATCATCATGATCTCCAAATCCTGGTCCTCCTGGGCCTGGACCTGGTGGGCCGTTATCATTTGGCGGTCCATTTGAATAGCTTGGATGTCGTCCTTCTCCCGGTGGGCCTCTACCACCCGGAGGTCCACCAACAAAGTTACCACCTGGAGAACCAAATTCAGATCCGACAAATCCTCCTTTCCCGGGTCCGCCAAGTTCTCCGAAACCACCTGGTGGTCCATGACCAGGACCACCAGGTTCTCCGAAACCATCTCCGGGTGGTCCATAACCAGGACCACCAGGTCTTCCGAAACCACCTCCGGGTGGTCCATGACCAGGACCACCAGGTTCTCCGAAACCATCTCCGGGTGATCCATGCCCAGGACCACCAGGTCTTCCAAATCCAGCTCCGGGTGGTCCATGCCCAGGACGACCAGGTCCTCCGAAACCACCTCCAGGAGGTCCTCTTCCACGACCACCAGGTCCTCCGAAACCACCTCCAGCTGGTCCCTGACGTTTCCCACGTACATACGCGTCATCTGTTACTAAAATTCCATCTAGAAATTTTTGAAAAAATTCAATATAAAATTTACACAGTTTCTAAACTCTTTCCAATAATCTAATTCCAACTACACTCTCCATTGCCTCTCGACCTATTACACTCTCCGTTTACATTTTTTCCAATCCGCAAGAACATTTTAACACGTGGAAGTTTCATTGAACTGATTGAATCCTTAAACATTGTAAACAGCGTCAAATCTATGATTTCCACAGAGTTCACGGACCACTCATTTTACGCAATACATATCATCTTCATCCGTACAGTCCAATTCCAAAAAAAAATACATTAAAACGAGAAACCGTCCCCACTCTGGTCCACAGATCTCTAACGATCAGAGTCCAAAAAAAAATATATTAACCAAATAAAATCTTCAACGATACATAAGTTTTTCAAAAATCAAAACCAACGTTATCACCCATTATTACCCATACACGTCACTACCAAAAATTGAACATTTCACTACAATCCTAATTACCCAATTTAAATCACAAATTCCAATTTAAAAAAATCATAATTAAAATTTCAAAAAACCTATTTCCACCTCCAAAATCTCTGACCCAAAATTCTTATCCATAACTATATTTAATATAATAGATTTATCTGCATTACTCACATGGTAACCATAAAGTCAGCATTAATACATTTAAATATACTATTATAACATCTCTCATGGTTTTCCAACTAAGAATCTCTGCTCATCACGGTCACTCGCTATTCCACAGTCTACACTAACGACTATCCAGCATCAAATACGTAGTAGCTTCGTAATCAAACCGTCCAGCAGTTCCTGTGGATGCCCCACGCAGGTACCACTGATCGTGTCATTGGCAATCAGTGACATCGTCACCTGGTGAACAGTTCCGAAATAAAGTAAATTGCATAACGTCCTATTTTATATAAAATATATACAGTATATGCCTGTCAATGCAATTTGACATACGAAATAAATAAAAAAAATAATTAGGTAACCAACTAATATCCGCGAATCATGATCATCGATAGTTTAAAAATGTCTTGAAATAATTAAGATACATTATAATTGATTATATGGAATTTTTAATCAGGCTTTTTTTAATCGTCAATCTTGATATTTCACATGTACAACAGAAAAAGTTAATGGAATTTAATTTCACTTATGAATTTTATTATAGTACTGAGTCTATCATCGGTGATTGTTGCTTTGTTGCGTAACTGTTCTTAGCTCTGCGTATAATTTATTTTAATGATGATTTAACTGATTCGTTATTCAGTTTTTTTTTTCAATGATTATGTATTTGCTTGTTTTGTATTTGCTTGGACATTTTTTTTAGTCTCTTTTGAAGCACTGAGAATGTTTTTGGAATTTTGTTTTTATTTATTTGACAGTTGATCGATGACAGTACCACGTGGCAATTTTGAGTCGATATTTTTATTTATGTACTAAACGACGTTTAAAGGCAGTTTACTAACGTTAGTGATAAATTTGTGCAAGAAGATGGACGTTACGCTTCAGAAACATAGCTGTAAACATATTTATAGAGTACCAGACGGTTTGCAAGAATTGTGTAGTGACATCGTGCGCGAGGTTATGGAGAGAGAAAAAAAATTTGGAAATTATGAACGAAAAATTATTTTGAAATAATTTTTCGTTCATTTTTTTTTAGGTACTTCGCACACAACCAGAGGATATATATTGTTTCGTGGCAGATTACGTGGACGCACTTTTAATCACGAGAGAGAATGCCAAAGGTAAAATAATATTTTTTGGAATATCCAAAAAATGTTTATCTCTTAATCAATTCATTTTTATTTCCAATAATCGCCCAGTCGCTGTAAAGGTAGTAAACAACGTTGTATTAGGAAGCGAATCGATCATCGCCATTTTACAAAGTACAGGCTTGAAATTAGATGGGATCGCCTTGGCTTCCAAAAGAATTCAGGTTAGACGCGAAAGAAAGAGGGAAAAAGGAAAACAGCGATAATTAAAAATTGATTGATTTTCATAATGAATATAAAAAATGTTATTCCCAGAAAGCTTTTCAAGTCTACTTGGAATTAATGGAGAGCCCTAACGAGCAGACACGTAAAGGTATTTATGGTAAAAAAAGGAGCAGACATTAATATTTTCAAATTCAAATTTTTTTAACAGAAACAATTTTCGAGGAACAAAGTCGGCTGTCGATTAGCAGTATTTTGGAATCGACTGGGACGCCTCGAGAACAGGCAGTCGAAGCAGCCACTAGAATACAGGTCGCAATTTTTTATAAATAATTTTGGAAATATAATTTAATAAAATTACGTCACGACAGGCAGCTTTTCGCGGCCATTACGAAAGACTTCGTATGGGTGAATTACGTGGGGAAATTCAGTGGCAACGTGCTGCCATTAATACTTTGGATATTTTGAAAAAGGCTGGAGTCTCCAAAGAAGAAGCTGCCAATGCAGCCATTTTGATTCAGTCAACCTATCGCGGTTATTACACCAGACAAAATATGAAAATGAAATTGGGTAAGTGGTTTTGAGTAAATCAAATTTGATTACTATTTTGACCCTATAACGCGTGTAGGTGGAAAGTACAAGGAAAAAAATAAAAATAAAAAAAATAAAAATTCCGAAGAATTCGGGGAAACTATTCAAACTGTTACTTGGATCAATATGATGTATGAAAATTCAGGTGTCACCGTGGATAAAGCCAATCAGGCTGCTACTGTTATACAGGTATTATATAATTTTAATTTTTGAACAATTATATTTAATTATTTTTATTCTTTTTAGGCATTTTTTAGAGGATATCGCGTTAGGCGAGATAGTACCAATACCAAAAATATTTTGACATCAGAATCAAACATGGTTAACAACATTTTGGATAACATACGTCAAAGAGTATTCGACAGTGTCATGTCACGTAATAATGTACCCAAAAAATTTGGCAGTCACGAAAAAGTCAAAGACATCGCCGACAAGATTCAAAATGAAATTAAGGAACGATTGAGGTAGCTGATAAAAATCATTAAACAATTATAATTCCAAAAAAAACATTACAAAGAAATCATATCTCTTTACAGCAAAGAATCAATGAATCAAGTTCAAAAAAATCAATAGTGATCGTGAATAATTAAAAAAAAATTGATCTCAAAAAAAAGAAAAAGTTCAAACTCTGCTATACTGTTCTCAAAATAAATGTGCACCACGTTGCAAGGATCTTTGAAAATAAAATTTGGTTTAAAAAAAATTGTAAAATCAAACTAGAAATCATCAAAACGTATGCCTCCACATTCCATTCGTTCTGGAACGAGGATTTCTCGAAATCATCTTTCGAAAATCGTTTGGAATATTTTGAAAATTTTTTCTACAGCCACCTGACTTTTTATTTCCATAACAAGTCATCTTGTTATTCTCTCGTAATGATCTATTCCTGCCCTCGTTGATCTCACAATTCCTTCTATCCTGATCTTTGATTTTTGCGCAGTCACGAAATTTTTCCACGAGTATCGTAACGGAATCCTTATGGTCCATGGGTATAACTTCATCTTCCGGAACCGGAAGTGTCTTCGATATCAAAGGCGAATCCCGGGGATACTTTTTTCCGCGTTGCACGTATCGGGAACATCCTTTGGAAAAATTCTTTTCGTACAGCCTCCCGAGCTGCTGAGCTTTCACGAAGGACGGTCTGAGGCAACTCTCTTCTCTGGATGTAATTTCAGAAGATTGCTCGAAGCAACTGCAGCCACCTGACACGACGCCATTTCGTGAAATTGTCTTTACGGACAATCCTGGATGATTTCGATTTTCCCACTCGTAAAATCCACCTGGAAAGTCATCCTGATCCTGTCGCAGCGTCTCGTACGACGTCAGAAGATCATATTGAGTTTCTGGATCATTTTTCAAGTTTCTAGTTCGATCCGAAAGAATGGATAGTGCTGCCATCTCGCGGCCGCTGGATCGCTTATCGTAGTTCTTTGTTCTAACTGGTGACTTTGATCTAAAAAATCAATTATACAATTTTTAGCTGGTTTCTATGTATTTTGAAAATTGGTTTTTACTTGTAAATCCATGAGGGTTTTTTGTCACTGTACATTTTTCGAAAATATTTTCTTCTCTCGGTATCAAAATTCAATTTTACGTAATCTGGGTAACTACTATTTTTTATTTCTATACTGTTCCTCACGTCGCCGCCACTTTTTTCGTTTTTCAATTTTTCTTCATCAATTTCCTTAGCATCGTCCTTGCGAGGTTTACAGTGACATTGGCAGCAGCTACAGGACGATTCGGGTCTCCTTTTAATATCCTTTTTTAGGAATCTATCAGGTGTCTTAGGATGATCGTTTATCCATATATTAGGCAAATACAAATTATTCGATTTAACATTTCGAATTTGTTTACTCGATGAGAATCCTGATTTGACATTTCTAGGACTTGTCACCTGCAAAAAATTTTATTATTTTTGATATTCTTTATCTTGTGTGATTAACTAGCATACCTTTGGCTCCTTATGGAAATATCTTGAACGTGACCGAAATTCAAGATTTTTTGGAAATTTACGACGAGCACGTCGAAAGGCAATGGATGCTGCGACCAGTTGATGAGATGAACTGGGACACGTATTTGACATCGTTGATTAAGTGAATCTGATAAATATAAATGCACAAAATGATAAAAATGATAAAAATAAAATGCACAAAATTCTTTATCCAAACATAATATTTTGGTTAACTCTATCACGTATGACGTTTTATTACATCATGAGAAATTATGTACGAAACTTTCCTTTGTTTCTTATTTTCAAATTTATACAATCTTATGACTATTGTATGAGTTTCAGGCATTTCAGCTCGTAATATATATGGATACTGGATATTGCGAAGTACCGTTGACGCTTGTTGTTCTCAAGTTTTAATAGACGAGACAAAAGTCTAGACGGTCGGAATTGCAAGCGAACGTTCGAGCGAATTTTGCATTATTTAAAAAGTCACTTAATGTAATTTTCAAAATGTATAAATATTTTGAAAATTTGTCACAAATATTTTTCTTCGCGTATACTACGATTGCCTCGATAATCATTCGGTAATGAAAATTTGTCTGGTATAAAATTTTAAAAAATTTTATACTCGTTCCACGAGCATTTAAAATCCCATTTACCGTTAATGGCTTTAGACAAAAATCGAAACAATGAAACGCTCGTGAATTCCAGAAAAAATAATAAACTCTCTTAGGTCAGGTTAGGCTAGTAGAAAAAACTATACAATACAAACTGGTATTCGACTGCCGTTAACGCCTACGTAAGTAGCACTAATTAGCAGCGAATGTAATTGGAATGAAATTGGTGAGAGATTTAATGATGTTTTGCGAATGAAATTCTTACCGTTGAAAATGAACTTAGTCTCAGGGGTTTTCGTTGAAGATCAACTTGTATTTGAAAAATGAAGTGGTACCGTTCAATTTTGACAATTAACGTTATACTAATTTTCCAAAATTTTGTCAATTCCGAAGAATGCCAACACGCGAAATGTATCGCGGAAGGTAAATTAGATTATTTTTAGTTAATAAAAAATATTTTTAATTACAAAACAAGGATCTCAAAGTTTTTATTTTTTAACAGCAAATCGTATAAAAAATATAATAGACGAAAGCCTCAATCCCTGTGACGATTTTATGGAATTTTCTTGCGGACGATTGAATCATTATTCTTATACTTTTTATAAAAATCCACGAGCCAGAGAAAGTGTTCTTGTTCAACATTATGAAAAACTGGAAAATAAAATAATTCAGGAATTAAATGAACCAGTGCGTTTTGACGAGCATCGAGCTGTTGGTCTGGCAAAGTCATATTGGCAAAGTTGTAAAATTAGTAAGTTTTTTTACCTCTATTATTTTTTCAATATTTAATAATTACATCTCAATGTAATTTTTATGAAACAGCACAACCCGCGGAAGCAGCTTACGGATTGGAATTGATTTTCAATCGATTAGGCAAATGGCCAATGGCGAGTCCCAGTTGGGATTTGGATTTTTCTTGGATAAATTTTTCGATAAGTGCCAGAAAATTGGGATTTATGCCAAAAATGTTTATAGACGTTGATTTAAATTTGGATGACGTTGACAAACCGTGGAGTCCCAATGACACGCTTACGTTTAGGGTATTTTGAATCGAACGTCAAAATTCGTGAAATCCCAAAACCTTCCCAGTGTCCTCTTGGTAAAATATTTCTTTAATTCCAACTTTATTTCTACTTTAGGTGGAACGTTCGAAGTTTAGTCCACTGATGGGGCCTAAAAATCCAACTGGTATGAGATCTGAACATTTCTATTCGACAATTCTGCTACGTATGATGGGAAATCGTTCAGACAATTTGGATATGGATGATATGACAAAAGATTTGGCGGCAGTTCATGACTTTCGTATGGATATTCATAAGGTAATTATTTTCTTTGAATAATTAACATTTAATATAAACTAATTGTCTTACATTATCTACTATCACTTACTTGAAAATTGCACAGACGACTCATTCGCAATCAACGCCAATTCTTGAGATGAAACAGGTATCAATTGCTGAATTACAAAAGACTTATCCTTATGTCAATTGGATGGATTTTTTGAGAGCCATGCTACCACGTAAACAAGCCAATTATTTGTCTGACAGAAATTGCGTAGTGATCGAACCGTGCTACTTATCGGCCTTCGATGATCTCTTTAAAAGAACAGATAAAAGGTTAAATATTTTCGAAATTAAGTACTCGCGTAAACGGTGGATTAAAATTAAAAAATTTTTTTAAACAGAGTATTAGCAAATCATGCCTTTCTGGCTCTTCTCGAAGAATTGTCCCAGTATAACAGGCCACACATTAACTTGGTATTGGCCAAAAATAAGGCAGAGGTTGAAGACATCTGTTACAAATCGACTAAACTCACGTAAGAATTTTCAGAATAATTGGCAGAGTAAAACAACAACAAAAAAATGGTGAAAATTTTGTTAAAAAATAAATTATTCATTTTTTCTCATAGTTTTGCACGAGCACTCGATATGATCGTAGCCAAATTTGTTGGGCCAGTTAGCAAAGCAAAAGTCACGGAATTACAAGGTCGTATCGCGCACGAGGCGCATCAAATGTTCCATAGAATACCATGGATGGATCATTTGACACAGTAAGTATTGTTGAACAAGAACAAAAACAAGAAAAATGTGTATATCCAATAACTCGTACAAGATCCCATATGGAATGCTATAGCAAAAACTATAACAGTACTAAAATTCAAACTAGTTTGCATGATTCATTTTTGACGTTATATATTGTGATAAATTTTTTTTATTCACAGATTGCACGCAGCAAAAAAATCCGAGAGGACCACTTTTGTCAACGTCTATTCGGATGATATTTTTGATACTAATTATTTTGATCGTGTTAGTGCCATTGTTGTACTACAATAATTCTACAATGTATCCATTGTATTGTTTGACATTGCAACAAAATTTACCATTGCTTCTTTCCTCTTAGCTTGTCTTTACCAAACCCAAAGCCATACTGGTACTTTTTCGTGAACTGAACGTTTTCCTGGGAGATCAGTATTTTCTACAAGTCGGACGACCTCGGGCCATGTATGCTTTGCGACGTATCGACAATCAGACAATGCAGGCGATGATGAGGACGTCATTTTCTGCAAGTGAGGTCATCGTGAGACCAGAACGTATCACTAATGAAATTTGTGAGTATAAATCAAAGTAAAAGTTGAAGTTGACAATTAATTATTATTGATTATAATTTATCTTGATTATTATCAGACATACCAGCTGGAGCTTTGGGACCAGGACGCTTCAGTACATTGCCTGAACTTGATTTTATGAATTATGCTGTCATCGGTTTGCAAATTGCACTTGCAATGGGACTTCAAATTTACGAGAAGGGATCATTCATCGATAGTAATTTACAATGGCGAGAAAAGTCTTGGTGGACTGAAACGACACAGAGACACTGGTGCTCTCTTAAACCCTGTCGTGAAATTGGTCCATTGAAGGTATGTCTAAAAGTTGATTGATAAATTGTAATGGTTTCTGTATGGATCCTTCAAAATGATTTTTTCATTTTGTTCATAGCCACTTGACTCACTGGACATCACTTTTGGATACATTGGAGCTGCTGAAATAGCTTACAAGTCATTTTTCTACTGGAAACAACAAAAAATGTGCAACGTTACTCTACCAGGCAAGTTGTTGTGGTTTCTTCTGTTGTTTAATTTTTGTTAAATTTCATTTTTCTAACAACAGGCTTGAAATACACAACCAGACAGTTGTTTTGGATAGCAGCAGCTACTGCAAATTGTGATCCAGCCATGAGACCACGTTACAACTGGATGGTGGCGAACAATTGCAATTTTGGTGTTGATTTTGGTTGTCCGGTAGGTTCCAGAATGAATTTAGTGAATAAATGTAAAATGTGGATACCCTAGAAATCATATTAATGACATTATCATAAGTCAATAAATAAATTCTCACGTCTTAACACACCGTTCGTACACAAGCATCTAATTATTACCAGCCCTTAAGAGATGATTAAAATTTTTCAAAGTAAAAAAAAAATAAAAACAAGGAGAGAAATCGAAAACCGACTGGCTAAGAAAATTTTTATTTATTCTGTACATAAATCACACGCTCTTTTCTCGAACCCCCTCGAATCACATTCGACACTGTTGATTCGCAAGCACAAGCGATTCGCCAGCGATCGTCGCGTTGTGAAACTTACATCATTTATACCTTACAATAAATACAGTTTAATAATATAGTGTACAAAGTTCTAGAGAATCAATCATGCGTCTTGTAAATTTCAAATTTTCCTCAGATCTAAGCTCAGCCAAAAAGTGTGTGAATAGAGAAAAATAGCAAACTTTTCGCTCGCAATTTCCTTTTTAATAAAAGACAATACACGCCTTACACACCTACCAGTTATAATCCAACTGCAGGATCAGTCTGTATTCTGATTAATGCTGAGCCAATTGTAAAACGACGTCTTTATGAAGAGGTATAAAAGTTTTTTTATCAATGCCAATTATTCTCAAAATTAATTCATCCACGGTGGGCAAGAAGTGGGCGGCTGACACGCTTGAGAAATAGGAACTTGATAGTGCTGCATATTTTGCTGAGGATGCTGGGCCCTCTGTTGATGATATGGCGGGGGTGGCGGGGGTGGATTACATATCGATTGCATCAGAGGCATCGAGTTATAAGGGGGTGGTTTCATGCTGTATGGTGGCATCTGATTGTATTCGACATTCATATGCGACTCCATCATGGAACTTTGAATTCCTACAGGAGATTGATTACCCTCGTTTTGAACTGAAAGGAAAGACACATTTTTTTAAGGAATTTATTTCATTTTTTATTTTATCTTTTTACCCACTTACCCCTCATGGGACGAATCTGTGGTGGAGGAACATTCGTAGGTGGTGGCGCTGGGTAGAGAATATGATGATCCTCTCTAGGAGGTGGCGGTGGGGGTGGTGGTGGCCTACCCCAAGGGACTCTAGGATGATGCGCCTGCCATGGTGCCTGAGGTGGCGGTGGCGGAGGTCCTGCAGGATCTCCTCCCAAATTCTGTTCGTTTCCTGTAATAATTATTTATCCTTGTTAACATCCAGAAAGACTCGATCGGCCTAGTATGAAGATGATTCATCCAGTTTTTTGTCTCTGAAATTTAACTTTATGTACCTGGATTCTGACCAGTCATCTTTGGATCCATGCTACGCTTGTCACCTGAATAAATAAACATTGACTGTATAAAGGTACTGCTAACTCCACTATGCGACAGATAATTAAAACTTGTGATAATAGCAACGTTGTTTTAAAGATGAAAATCTTCTTAGATATTCTAGCCATCGAGATTTACTGCACAGTTGTGTCTGGGTATTAGCACCAATTGTTCTCCTACGTTTCGCAGTGACCTGGATGAAACAAGTTTGTACAATACAAAAAATATTGTGATTGATATTGATCGATAAACCACAGCACTGAAGTTTTTATAGTACTCATCGAATCTGAAAGTAAATCAAAAGTACGATTCATATTGATTGTAGAAGAACAAGCAAAAATTATTTTAAACTCCATTCCAGCTCCAAGTGGACTTAATAAATACAATTCAACTTTCATCTGTAAATGTTCTACACTGATAAGTCAATTAAATGTACAATACAGACAATGCAATTACATAACTCCAGATGACTCCCACACATGGAAATAAATGCACACGAGATTGCAGACCTGAATAAAAATTGTAGAAGTAACATCAGCAAATATCAAAATTCCATGTAATCTGCAAAATACAATGAATTAATCCACAAATAATATACAATAATTATGTAATCAAAGTCAGCTAGTTTATCCATCCCCGCTGTCCCTACAAATTCAGCTGTTTTAAACTGTAAATATAAAACACAAACTATGCTTGAACAGAGTAGCACGTAAAACAAATTAAACAACAAGACAGCAACTCCGAAGTCATACCTGATCCATCGAACAACCTGCAATTACAGATTCTCATACAAGTCCTAATATAAGAAAAGTATGTAAAACAACTTAAATTACCATGTATACTAAAGTCTAAGAGTATCAAGAAACGATGCCAGGTACCGATCACTCAATAAAACTAGATAAATAGAAATTTGCAAACCTCTCTTTAAATTGAAATGGTTTTGCACATTTTATTTTTCTCTTTTATTCAAAACACACCATCGTACCAACAGGCTATATGAATATTTTTGCAAAACCATTCCTAAAGGACAAAAAGAATTTTCTAATAAAATCTGCAAGGCATCCAGCACTCTTCCGCCTGTAATACTCTTAGCTACAGACCTGGATGTGGAGGTGGCATTAGCATCTTGTTTCGATCGCCATGATGTGGACCCACACCTGCTGGTGGTGGACCATGTAAGATCTGCTGATGTCGGTCACCTTCTCTGCTTGAACAATATCAATTGCATTGATTAAGAGCATAAAGTATATAGTGCAGGACGCGTGGTAGAATAGCGTTAAAAAATGACCCACAGACCCTCGGACAATTCTGAAATAATAAAGTCAAGCCTTGGCTTCGACCAGTTGGCCATTAATGATAAGAGGTTTCTATATACGTATATACTGGTATGACGCGTTTATATAGCAAACGACTTTGATAAGCGCAAGAGTTACTCCACGCTGGCTTCTTTACTGCTCTCCTCTTATCTTATTCTGTTTTTATTTTTAATCCTCTTCGCCCTTTCTTAGAAAAACAATTGAGCCATCTCGTTTATTGTACCGTCAACAGACTATAGATCATAAAACCCGACTGATTGTAAGTCAACTGAGTTTATTTTTTTATGATTCTAACGTGAAAATTATTGATATTCATTATTGCGTAAATTTCCCGTGTAAAACTCATTACAGTAGAGCAACGATTATAATTGTGAATAATTTGTAAAACAGAATTTGTCACTTTGGTTGTTTTGCTGTTCTTATTTTGCAAAGTAAGGAGGTAATGAATTTTACACGACTCGTGCCAGCGATTCAAATTGTTATTGTAAACTAACTTAAAAGACTTGTCTTTTATCTTTCACTCTTTTTGTTTCTTTAAGAATCTTTAATGTCACTGGATTCCGTAACACCGTTCGCCGATAAGATCGTACGACGCGATTTTAGGGACGTACATTTTTCTGGAAAAAAATCGTTAACGTTTAATGATGATTGGTTGGCAAATTTTTCTATAATCACAAGTCCTCGAATCCGATTTGGGAATATTCTTGTGTCGCCTAGTAAAATTCATAGCGACTGTAATACAAAGCGCTTATACGATCACTGCCACGATCACAAATTATACAATAATTTCAGTACTGCAAATACAATAATTAATGATGATTTTGTTCCACTTACCCAGAACCATGTCGTTGTGCGTGTGGAGGTCCACATTGATATGGCGGTAGTTCCTGAAACAATAATTTTGTTAAGGTCACAAAAGTAATTCCAGGCGGTGGCTAAAGTTCTTTCAATACTTCTTCAATGATAATACTGTAAAAAATAATACAAATTTTGAAAGTAATGGCATTTACCTGCGCCCCATCGACATCAGAAAATCGCCTCTTGACACCCTGACACTTTTGATGTTCAGGCGAATCCGGTTTTTGTTCAAACGACTGCAGCTGCGGCTGCTGAAGAGTATAATGCACCTGCGCTTGCATCTGACCATTTTGATATTGTATCTGTTGTGTATGATATTGTATTTGAGCCTGGACCTGAGGCGGAGGTACGTTATGTAGAGGCATACTCGATGGCGGCAGTTGCACCTGCAAGGAATTAAATGAAACAATGAAGAAAGATAAAATTGACTTCTATTGCACCTGATCAATAAATAAATTAATAGATACCTGTATCTGTCCCTGGGGTTGTCCCAATTGTTGATGCTGATGCGCTTGATAAAGCCAAGGGGCTGTCTGCGGGGGAGGTACTTGGGTGGGTGGCGGTACACTGGTCAGAATGTTCATAGAATTCTGAATTTGATTAACCGACGGTGGCGGCACCATTTGAGGTGGTGGTACCGGTTGTGGCGGAGGACCCTGATCAAGAGGAACTTCTTGTGGATGCTGCATTTCAACACCTGGAGGTGGTGGCGGCGGTGGAGGTGGAGGTGCCTGCTGATGATGCTGTGGCGACTGAGAACTTGGCACCAGGAAAGTTTGGTTCGTGGGCGGCGGAACTTGAAGATGAAATTGTGGAGGAGGCGGTGGAGGTGGCTGACCCTCATATTGTGGAGGCATCACGTGGGACATGACAGGGGGAGGTTCATGAGTTTGATGCATTTGGGATGGTACAATATGTTCTCCAGGTTGTAACACAAATTGGGTTTGGGCCTGAGAAACAGGTGCCTGAACTTGCTGATATTGTATTTGATACGTTTGCGGTATTGGCGGAGGTGGTTGGTTGGGTGGGAAGTTTGGCGGTGGAAAATGAAGATGCAACAATGGCGGTGGTGGTTGTTGGGTGATGTTCAATGGTGCGGAAGGTGGTGGCTGTTGAAGATTCACGTTGACAGTTTCGATGACACCGTGGGAAGGTGTTGGAGGTCTTTGTATATTTGGCTGCGTGTAAACGTAAGAAACAGCGCCGCCGTTTACGGGTCCACTGCTACTTGAGATGAAACTTTGCGATGCTGGACTGTGTGGTGGAGGTTGGCTCATGACGTACATTTGAGTCATGGGCTGTGGCGATGCTTGGGAACCTGATGGAGGAACTTGAATTCCTTGGATTTGTAAAGGCTGACCAGGATGAATTTGATACTGAACTTGGCTGACTGCTGGTGGTGGTCCAATTAATTGGACCTGCCCGACTGGTGGTGGTTGCATGAAAGTTTGTATCTCCTAGAGATAGAAATTCATGCATTGACTCTACATTCTCTTTTGCTCAATCCTAGCTTTTGTTAGAATTTAATAAATGATACCTGAGTTTGACCTGATGAAACTAGAGGTCCTGAATGTGCTGGAATGTGTACTCCTGGAGGTGGCACAGTAACACCTGCTCCCGGTGTACCAGCCACTGTCGCTGTGAGTATGGTTGCTGGTAATGTCACAACGCTACTCTGTGGATGCTGAATTATATCTGGAATGGCAGATACACTTTCAGAATGGATTGTCAATACTACAATAATTTTGCAAAGTATTAAAAGTGGTTGAAATTTTAGGTACCTTGATGTTGAATAGTAACAACATTCGGTTGTCCCAGTGTTCCAATATTCATTGTTTGAAATTGAGCTAAAAAATACCAGGAATGGATTTGATTTTGTGCATTTTCTTTTTACTTACGAAACCATGCATACTTCACAATTTTGTACCTTGTTGTATCTGCTGCATTTGCGGTTGTTCCATAACTTGTTGTGATTGAACAGGTGGTGGTTGTTGCTGTATATAAGATTGCAACTCAGATTGCATCGTTTGGATCAAATTAATTGCCAGTTGTTTCGCATTTTGCAACGCCTCTGGCTTCGGATGTCTATAACAATTACAATATTGTTTCTGTTACTACCAACTGTTGCTAATATCATGAAAAAAGACAAATAATAAAAGAATCTTACTCTATATACAAATGAAGTGGATCCGGCGATTCGGTACCCAAAACTGGATCAGTAAATTGTGAACCACGACCCCTTAAGGTCACAGTCGCCCCAGTCTCACCCCTAATATACAGCAAGTTCGCACCACCAGCCCCAATAATACGTCCCCGCAAGTCAAAACCCTGAGGAGCATTTTCTATGCCTACACAAATTTTCTCCTAAAATTTAAAATAGCAGCACCAGATATTGAAACTCTTAATAAGAAACTAATATCTCTTATTACAGTTACATACCACAGTAGGTACACCCGAATGTAAACTCATAAGCGGCGGAGGAGCATTGGTAAATCTGCTGGGTCTATTCAGAGAGCTTTGATGTTCTGTTTTTATAATTTCATTGATCTTTTCGATGGCCACTGGTTTTGTGAAAATATATTTATATCAAGATATCTTATTGTACTAACGATATAAATAACACTAACAAGAATTAATACATACAGTCAATATTATGTTTCGAATGCCCCTGTATATATAAATACAATGGATGTTCGTTTGGACATCTTAATTTTTCTTGTTCTGTCATAAATCGTCCACGAGTGGAAACAGTAGCACCTGTATATAAGATTTGATTCTAATATTAAATAAAAATTATCATTGTTGGGTATACAATTGGTTTCTTCATACCTGAAAAATTGTTGATCTCATCCTGTATGTATCCTTTTGTGAGCAGCGTTCTGGCACTGGGTGGCGTTTCATTAATTTCAAATTCTGTAGTATAGGTATCGGTATTCTTAAAACTACCATTCGAAGATGAAGTCTAGACGAATAAAAGATATATGAATTTCAAAAAGGAACCACCAAAGTACATCAGAGGTACCTGCATATCTACAAAAGGCGTACAATTGTTTTACCTTATTGTTAGGGTTGGAACCCTGCAACTTTCCTTTAGCCATTAGCATTAAATCGACTCTCTCAGTACTATACGTGGTTTCTTTCATAACCACGGTATCATTTCTGCAATTGAGAAGCAATCCCACTAAGTGAGCTGGACATCTGACAATCATAGAATTACTACAAATATAATAATATATGATATGCTCCAAATTCTACAAAGCATTTAATCCTCCTATATATCGAGCAAGAAAGCATATCTATATTTGACATAAGTGGTAAATCAAATATATGAATTGAAGCCTTTTCTCTAACATAAGAAAGCATTTATTATACAAGCAGGTATGAAGTAATGATAAAGCAAGAATAGCTGATAAGAATAAAAATAAAATATGTTAATGAAAAATCTTACTGTACTCCAAATAACACATAGTTATCTCTTATAACATTCTACAAACTTCCTGAAGGTTATGTTACGTACAATTTATAAAATGTATAAGCAGATACAATGCCGAACAATAAATCATGCATTTTTATAAATAGTTCTGCCTCGGTTAATTTTGTATATCCTACAATACTTAAAAAAAACAGTATACAAGCAACAAAAAGGTAATAAATAATATTAAGACAACTATTGCATACAACTCACCACTATACAGTTCGAGCTGGTTGTTTAACTTTTATAAAACAAATATTGTTCCACATATTTCTCTCACGCTTTAAACAAGTGGATAATTTAAAAAATCATAAAAAACCCTAATTCCAACATAAACAGTAAATTATGAACAAATAATTTTAACAACTGCTAGGTTGTTCTCTAACAATATTGTTTCAAACACTTTCTTCAAACACATCAGCCAATGTTATTCCCGTGGAACGTTTCATATTCACTCAAATTGAAAATGCAAGCACAATTCTATTGTGTAATACTGCAAAAATCAGCACTAATTTGCATATTGTGTAGTAATCAATTGGTTGTCCAGAAATAGTGGCGGCCAATTCAGCGTGAAAGTTGTACGCAAGTTAATCAGCTGACTGTGCCTTTCGAAATGCGCTGCAGTCTTTAATCTATAATTATCAAATATTAATTATTTCTAACAAAAATATTTATAGTGAGCAACAAGAATGAAATTCCAAATTTGATCCTTACATTATTCAGAGATTATTGCAGCTGAAAGCCATTCACACAGCTAGGTATTGTCCATTAAATTCTCATTTGACATTCTTGAAAGTTAATCAATGGGACATGATAACAAATTTTACTTCATGTATAACGATAAGAATAATCGTAAATTTCAACTTATTGATATTTCGTTAGGTATTTTGAGTAGAATAATACATTTTTGGAAAAATAATATTGTTGGCCATCTAACGGAATTAATCGAAACTAAAAGTCTTAATTAACATTTTCTATTGTTTCGATGAAATTCCTGCAGGGGTCTCATATTTTATATAAAAGTTTCAGAAAACGGTGGAATTAAAATTTTTCATTCCGTCGTACATTTTGAAAACTACTCCATTCCAGTTGATTCCAAATTACTCGCTTTATACTGCAGTTGTTAACGGTTATCGAAGATGTTTTTGTAAGTTTTTTTAATATTTGCGAATAACTTTCGTGTTATATACGTACAGTAAATGGCAACAAGATGCCACAAGGAAGACGACGTGCACCTTTTAGTGGAAAAGCCAAAAAGCAGCAAATGCAAGCGAAAAAACAGCGACAGAACCGGCTTCTTCTTGGTACGTAATAATAGATTTATTGGTTTTAATTATTTATGAAATTTTGTGACATGCATTTCATGTATTCTCTTACCTGATACCATACAATTTATGTTGTATTTTAATATGTAATATCAAAACATGTGAAATATTTTAATTCTTATGTCAATCAAACTTGATAGCATGAAACGAGCCTGTTTGGTTTTTGGTTTTGCACTTCTTTATCCCATTCGGGAAATTAAGAATACTTAAATTAGTTAGCAAAAGTTAGGAATGAATATTTGGGTACATAGTAGGACAGCACAGCAGAGGGGATGATGATGAAGGAAGCGATGACGAATCGGACAAGCCTTCTAGAACTGTTCAGAAGATAAATCTACAGCCTAAAGATCGCACTAGCAAAAGCAAATATGCATTGCAATTCTTTCGAGAAACCAAGGAGGAGTTACAGAGAAGAAAGGAAGAAGCTAGGCAAACCATTGAACCCATTCCTTTGGAGCAGCAAGAAATTTCTGATAACTTCTTCCCACCAGGAATCGATATGCCTAAAAGACCACCGTGGGATTTTAGAATGACTAAGGAACAACTGGAGTCAAGAGAACAAAGATACTTTACTGTAGGTTTTTATTGGAGAGATTCAGCGAGAGAAAATGTACTAGAAGACAATTTCTTTCCTTTTAGGAATATTTGAAGAATATCGAAATCATAGAGAATATCGGATACTTTGAATTGAATCTTGAAACTTGGAGGCAATTGTGGAGAGTCTTAGAAATGTCGGATGTACTGTTGATAATAGTGGATATTAGATATCCAGTATTAATGTTTCCTCCTTATTTATATCACTACATAACAAACGATCTGGAAAAAGACATGATCCTAATATTGAATAAAATTGATCTGGCACCTCCAGCATTAGTCGTAGCCTGGCACGATTATTTTAGAAAACAATATCCCAAGATACATGTCCTAGAATTTACTTCGTTTCCTGGATACAATCTACGTGGTAATACTGAGGATGGTGAAGGATTAAAGAAAAGACGTCGTCGAGGAAAACTAAAGATGGCTGCAGAAGGAGCTCAAAAATTATTTGAAACTTGTAAAGAAATTGTGAGCGATAAGGTAGACCTGAGTTCATGGCAACAGAAAATTCAAGAGGAAATGAATTCAGAATATGACCTCGATGACATTGATAGGAAGGATAACGTAACGATTGAAAAAGAAGACACGAGTTACTTCAAGCATGAAAAATACAAGAATGGTGTCTTAACAATTGGTTGTATCGGAACACCTAACGTTGGAAAATCTTCTTTAATGAATGCTCTAATGGGTAGGTATAAACTATTTTCACAAAAATTCGTACCACACCTTATCCTGCAGCCTTTTATTATTCTCCATACTCAAGAAACGAATTTAATCTGAATGACATAACAAGCTCATTTTTTTTTACATCAGGAAAGAAGGTAGTGAGTGTATCCCGTACTCCTGGCCACACAAAGCACTTTCAAACTATTTTTTTAACAAAAAGCGTCTGTCTGTGTGATTGCCCTGGATTGGTTTTCCCTTCGACAGTGCCAAAACAACTTCAAATACTCATGGGATCATTTCCAATCGCCCAGGTTAGGGAACCTTACACAACAATAAAGTTTATAGCTGAGAGAATAGATCTGCCGAAGCTGCTACGAATACAGCATCCTTCAAATGACGACACCTGGAGTGCCATGGATATCTGTGATGGATGGGCAGCTAAAAGAAATTATAAAACAGCAAAGGCAGCTCGATTGGATTCTTACAGGGCTGCTAATTCTTTACTCCGAATGGCATTGGAAGGAAAGATATGTATATATGCATATCCACCTGGATGGGCTGCGAATAAAGGTAAGAGAGGAAAACGATAAGAACAATTGACTCAAAAAATTGAAATCCATACAAATAATGATTATCACATTTGATTTACAGAAACATGGGAGAAGCACAGTGATGTTGAAATAGTCAGATGGATTCAAGCTAAAAGTCAGGGTGAGGTTGAACCTGAAATTGAAAGAGTCTTTACGTCCTCTGATGAAGACGAAGAGGAACATCCGGATGAACAACAAGAATCCTCAAAGGATCAACAAGATAATGACTCTGCTGATTCTACGGATGATGATTTAGAAATGCCAGTAACAGTGAATAAATTTAAAGCCCTTACAACTTCGTAGTTTTGCTTGATTTTCTCAGTAACGATTGAAAAAGCTTGAAACTAGAAACTGCAACAGTAATAAAAACATGTTAATCCTTTTTTAAAATTATTATTACTCGTTAAACCAAAATGGCGCTGTATCGGAAATATATTTTGCAATATTTACCGCATCCATAAATGTTTTTTTCCCATTTAAATTCCTGCTAATATTTATTTTAAAAAAGAAAACCTTACTCAAGTTTTAAGAATAATTTATTTGTTATTGCGAGCAAAATAATTGCATGGTGATACACCTATGTAAGTAAAAACGTTATAATTTATATCTTACAGACTTATTACTCATTGTTACTACTGATTATTTAACTACTATTATTCGCAACCTGTTCTCGTAATTGATTTCAGTGTTAGAAAAGAAAGCGAATATTTACATGTACGATTTATCAAAGCAGCGAATAATTAATGCGCTATTGGTCCATCGAAATGGAAATGTTTAGCAAGTATCAATATAGCAGATACGAACGTGTGAAGAATATATTCTTAGAATAAAAGACATTCGAAGCTTCTGTTGTCTAAAATCGTCCACTACTTGTCCTTGCAGCATATTGCAACAAATAATAATATTAAAAAATGTTTGTGCTGCAAAAAGATTGTGTAATAATTAAATTTATTTCTATTTACTTTTTGCACAAGCTAACACGTACTATACACAGATTGCAGTCTATGAGTCAAAAATTGTTAAAGCACAGTAAACCACAAAATCGATTGACTTTCGATTATACAAGACGTCATGATAATTATTTTTGAAAAATAGTGTTTCTATTTACTCACTCGGCTAATTCTTCTATCACTATTCTTATTGATTGTATTTTTTTTTAATTTGAGGTATAACGGTGTCGCGTAATATTTCACTAATGAACCTGCTACTAATTACTTTTTAAATTGCAATCGCTAATATCACGGGCGCTGATTAGAACTATGGATATCTTTTCTTTTGTTCTTTCGGAAACGAGTAAAATGAAAGAACAAAGAAACAGATCACAGTATACAGTATAGTGGAATGCAAGTGGAAAGTTGATATCTTAGGCTCCCAACATTTTTTTGACAGAGTAGCCGGGAATTGCGTAAAAGAAAAGTAAAATTAGAAGCAATATTCCAATGGCAATCACTGCTTTGAGAATAGCCCATTTGTAGTTGTGCCAAACGATGTACTTGATCGATTTCAGAGGATTGAGGAACCACATAAAAGACGCATCCGGTCGACTGTAAAATCAAAATAATATTATTAGACAATAACAAAATTTTGTATCGTATCTATTTGATTTTTGTGAAACTGTTTCAAGGCAAATTTTTGAAAATTTAAAACGTCATTTTTATTTTGATTTATTCGCAATTAAAAGTAAATAATTACTTTGGTTTGTCAAGTGGATCTGGTTCGTTTCTTCCATATCCAGCTGGATTTTTTTCAGCTTCCTCTTTCGTCAGCAAATGAATTTCCGCTTCGACTTTTCCCTAAAACACAAAAAATAATGTTGAATATTATTACAAAATATTATCGCAATTCCCATAACGACGATATATATTTTATTATATTACCGTCAATTCCATATCCTCGTTTTCTTTTTTCACGTAAAATGGCCACCAACCCTTAATACGTTTCTGCTTAAATATATTAACCATCGGCACAGAACCGTCAGTTTTCAACATCCCCAAAGTGCAGAGTTTACTGTTCTTCGCGCCCCTTGGAAATCTATTTAAATCAAGGGTAATGGCGCCCAAGAAATCATCAGCCGAAAAATGATCAGCGTCCCAAACCTAGAAAAAAAAAATTCAAAGGATCAAATTTCTTACATAACAATTACTAATCAACAATTACCAATCGTTCATTATATATACTCACTTGCAATTCCAATCTTGCAGGTATTTTACATTCAGTCTCATCCCAGCTGAATAAACTTTCTTTACGATTAATCACAATCTTTTCCTCAGCCACTAGATAATCAAAAGGAAATATAAATCTCCAATTAAAATTACCCTCCCCCGTTAACGATCGATAATGTATATCAGTGCATTGACAGTCTTCGGGTCCCTTTAACCAACTGCAATGATCAAATATTATTTTTTTTATTGATCGATTTATCGATCGTTATCGATTTTGTAATTTACCCCTTGACATAAATATCGCTCATTTTTTCTCCAGTAAAAAATGCATCGTCCTCCAATACAACGTCGTCGGTATTCCAAATGACAATTCTTAATTCATAACTTTTTGGCTTTCTAGGTGAAATATCAATCGGCGGTCCTGGCAATGGCATGTCCATTGGAAACATGTCCACCCACATTTCTAATTTCCCTTGTTCGATTCCAGGCTTGTCTGGATTATAAAGTGGCCGCGTTTCCACGTGTTCAGGAACCAGCGCAGAGCCAATACGTGGAAAGAAATTCCATTGATGCAAAACAGCAAGAGCCAAATGTTCCTCCATTCCTAAAAGAAAAAAGGTCAGATAAATTTTACAAAATTATTCATTGACAATACTTGCCTCTGGAATGTACGTAATACTCCATCTCCTCATTGGTCAATGAGAATGTTTTTCGACCAATGGAAACCCGCCCATTGGAATATACCGGTCCATCGATTTTTCCATCTTTACATAATTTAGTCAAAATCTGACTGGGCTTCATAGCATCCCTCCATTTGTTGTAACCAGTCCTAGGAAATGATAATTGTGCAAAATCAAAATTGCAAAAATTTTTTTCTTATTGCAATTATGATAAAATTAATTACTCGTCGTATCTTTTAGCCAGACCACAAGTGGCACGATGTCTGCTGTAGAAACGATTCTCCAAATCGATCTTGGTCTCACCAATGAGGTCATCAGCTCCTACCAGGTCCCAATCCAAGATCTGAACAGTGAGTAAAGAATCCTGTGGGAATGTGGCTTCGATTTCAAAACACTTTCCAAACACAGGATTCAATTGTTTGGATATATAATTATCTTTGTCGCTAATTCGTTTGCCCCCCAGTTGAAGGACGACATAAGGATCAGCCTTGCCGTTGAGGTCGCACGGATGAAGATCATTAGCCTTGACAATATAGACCCTGACCAGCACATGAATTGGCTCGTTGGATGGTACCCCTTGAAAGAATCCATACTGAGGATCAAACCCCATGACAGTATGATCTGTAAGATCCTTAGGTAGCGGCCATTTGTAAACCTTAAGGGCGCCTTTGAAACTACCGACAATTCTGGACTCGTCTTCAGGTTCGTCGCCAGTCTTCTTACCACGATACAATTCAAAGGTATGCAACCACTCCTTGAAAGACTCGTATTCAGGCTGAGCCTCGAGTTCGTTGGGATAAATTTTCAAAAGAGCCGTTTTTTGAGTACTCTTCCCACGTGGATTATTTTTTGGACTCAACTTTGCTACAAATTTGGCAGCAGTACCAGGGCTCTTCAAACCAAATAGTTTCTTCGTGGATTGGATCCCAGGACTCTTCTCGATGGATCCATGAACGTGTCCCGGTGCAAGCTCATCGTCCAGGTAAAACGGTACGGTGCAGTTTTGTTGATTTTGAAAAAATTTTTCCTTTCGGATTTCTTTGTTCTCCTCGATCATTGCTTCTACGGATGCGAAATATTTTGTCCACCAATCCTGACAACCCTCCTCGTCCTCGAATGATCCCAGGTCACCTATTGTTTGATAAGGAATCAATTTTTTGATTATATTTTTTTTTTCTTTCTTCCTTTCATACCTATACTTCCTCCTTGTCCCAGACTTTCTTTCCGCCTTAAATTTTGCTCGGTTTTGTCCCTTTTCGTTGGCCAGCCTACTTGCTCGAAACCTAATGTGATTATTGTATCCCCGTTTGTCGATTCCAAATCTGTTAACGAATCTGGTAGCGAACTGTGCTGATATTTTATTTTTGGATTTTCAATGGAACCGCATTGTAACTGATAAAGACTCTTCTTCCTCTCTTCTGCTTCCCTCGCCCGCTTTGTTTGCGGGTAATACATATATTTGTGAATCGAATTTATTGTGTGAGTACCAACTAGGGTGTATCTGCCAAAGCTACGGCAATCTACTGCCCTGATTGTCAATGGCGGACGATATAATTCCTGCTCGGGTAATTCAACTTCTAAAAATTTAATGGGTGTATTGAAATTTGGATTTTTTTTTGCATTCGATATAACCGATGAATACAAAATATGACCGGCACATTCAACGTCCACTCTTGGTTTGTCAACGGTTAGTAGATGGACTCTTTTGAGATCCCTTAAACCCCAAAATAGTACTTCGATTCTGAAAATTTGGAAAATATTAATTTTTGATTAATTTTTTTTTTCGATTTTTTCCAAAAAATTTTTCTTTTACCGATATTTCGACAGGGTTGGACGTATTCCTACTGGTACCGGTAATATCGGACCTTGGTCTTGTCCGACTCCATTTAATATCTGATATTCCTTGTCTTTTGGATCCGGAAGCGTTGGAAACACGAAATCTTTCGTTGTTGGATATTCCAGCAATTCGAAAGCTGCTAAAAGTTCGCCTGCTCTCGCTGCACCTCGCGAAATTTCGTACCATTCCAGTGATGGTGGAAACTGGGGCGGCGTGTAGGGTTCTGCAGCAAGTTTCACATGCGGTTTTGCTATAGCACGACCTATGTATTCGGACTTGCCCTGTAATTCGGTAAATGGTAAAGGACGGAGGAAAATTATTTTTTGCAGTTTGTCGGAAAAAAAAGAAAAAATTTCTATTACGGATAGATACTTTTATTTAACGTAATTACCTGTCGCGCGTGTACCCATATACAGAGTGTCCCGGAATATGCGCATTTGATAGGTACGATTCTACTGTATTTCATCAGTTTTCATTTTCACGGTGATAAAGTAAAAATGAAAAATCAAAAAAAGTAAAATATCTCCGTAATCAGTTCTCAAAATGAAAAATACCTAACGTAAACATATATTCCATTTTTTACAAATAATTCAATTTCATTATTCCCTTGCGGTCGTTTCAGGACATTACAGATTGTATACATTGGTATACCTCGAAATAATTAATTTTTCTTTTACTATTTTTCACGGAATTTACTGTTTATCCAAAGTCACCTACAGACCTTATAAATAAATATATATAAACCTATAAATAATTTTCTTTCCCACTAACAGCGTATTTCTCCGCCGGAAATTATTGTCTAAAAATAAATCTTATATTTCCGACAAAGCTGCGTTTCACAACTTTCATTATCGATCGTACGAGTCTCTGGGTGCGATAGTGAAATTCGTGCTTAGAAAATTCCGATAACAGTACCTAAATAAATAGTGATAGTGTGTATGTAGTGCAAAGCGTGTTAATATATACAAGGAATGTGAAACAGCAGGAAATAAATAGTGCATTGGATAAAAATAATCGGATATTATAAAATGATTTTTTTTCTATTTCTTTTCGTTTAATCACGTATACAAACTGTTAAAGCAGAGCCCTCATCATGCAGTGTTATGTCCATAGCTTACAATACGACTCTGTAAAAAAAATTAGAAAAACCACGTGTAAATGAAATGCGACTGGAAACGTCAAAGTTTTTTATAATTTTCTGTCATTCGACATAAGCATTATACGTCTCATGAGTTTCTTCGAAAATCCGCCCAGATGGCAGCACAGGTACTCGAATAAGGTAACACAGGTATATCACGTACTAAAATTTTCTCACCACTTTATCCTGATCGAACAATTCAATGACGATCGATGGTGGATCCTTCTTGATCTCCTCAGCAGTCCCATAGATCAGTATATCGTCGAATAATAATAATTCGTCCCAAGTTGGACTCAAAGTTTCGTCAATGACTTGAGTCGATTTACAAAATTCTCCACACACTACTCTGGCGAATGGATCGGACAAACCGGAAGCGTCACTTCCTATCAATGATCTTGCCTGATACATGTGAGCTCTTAATTGAAATTTCTGAAAAATAATTCCGTTTTTTCTTTTTCAGGCAATTTTTTTTTCATCGACTCACGTGTTTTTGAACGTAATGGATTATCGATGGCGGCAGAGCACGTGGTCTGTCCACGTTTCTTATCTCGTGGCTTATCTCGTATCCGGATGGTAAACCCTGGATAAAATATTTCTTGTGCTTGAGGATACCAAGCCACATATAAATCTGTAGCTTCGTCTGGATGGTCCAGCCGGATGGACCAAATCTCTTCTTTCCTGGTAACTGAAGCAAATTCATTCAGGCTGTTTTTATAATCTGATAAAAATTTTTGATATTTAAATTCAAAATTTTATGCCGATCTACCTTCAGAAACATTGTCTGAACTTTTGCACAGTGTTTTCCACACTCTTCGTCGACTATCGAGTAAATGAGATCTCTGCTAGGGATTCTGTGATAAGCCACGCGTCTACCGGAACTGATAACCCAAATAAATACATCCGGTAACGAGTCTTGAGGCTGTAGAAGGGTTTTATGTATTTAAAAAAAAAAAAATTTAGCATTTTTGACTCAAATCTTTTTTTATGATTCAGATCAATTTTAAATTAACTAAATTCATCTCTTATCTGATACTTACATCCTCTACCAAAAATTTCAATTTCTGCAAATAACTTTGGGTGGTTTTCAATCTCTCCTTGAAACTGCTTCTTGTGACAAGTGCCTTAAGGTTTCTCGACATGGTAGCCAAATTTTCCAGTTCTCTTTGACACAGCTTTGTACGTTCCTTATCCAGCTTCGTTTTACCAACTCCTGGACCAGTTGTACTGGACTTGCTGATACTTACATAACGATTGCAATTGCTACTCAATTCCTCCAAAACGGATTTCAAAAGTTTTTCACCATTCGAACTCTCCACCTGGGATTGAACGTCGGTCAAGCCTTCCTCCTGAAAAATTTTTAAATTTTATATAACTTTTGAGAAAAATATTTTTTATTAAATAAATTAAGAGCGTTTATTTATAGCTTTTTTCTTTTCTTTTTGGTACCAATTTGTCTATGATTTTTCCAATGATATTACTGTTGTACATTCGCCTTCTGTAATCAGGCCAGATACTTCTCACGTGGAGACAGGGTTTGTCATCCCAATATGGTAAAAAATAATATATTCTGTCGTGAGTCATCGGTTTACTAGGGGGTGTAGTACTCTGCCAGGATCCCGTTAGAACTTCCTGTAAATCATCCTCTTCTCCACTTCCGGTACCGCCTGAGCTCAATTCGCAGACCTGAGAAAAGAAAAGCGGAATTGTTCTCTATTGTGCTCGAAGAATAAAACGGAAATAAAATGTGGACAATTCCAGCTTCCCTCGTTAAAGTGACAGCAGAGAAATTTGGTATCGAAATAAAATTCCACTCAAAGTAACGCTACGATAAAATACATAAAAAAATATTGGACAATTTTTGATTTTGAAAAAAAAGTTTTTTTATCAACTTTATCACGCAAACTTACCTTAGAACTTTCGTTATGTCCATCCAAAGCATTTCCAGCATTGCCAATGGAAATTTCAAAATACATGGGCTTATCACCCAATTTCTTATCAATCATAGTAGCGTCCATTATGGTTGCAAATAAAAAAAATTCATCGTTCCTTGCATACGACGATTCCGTTATCGGCATCGTAGGCTCCACTTCAACTTCAGAAGGCGCCATATCTATGTTATCGCTGATCTCAGTCCTTATCGCTATCAGTAATCTTAGAAAAGAAAGAATATTTCCAAAATTCTAATATAATCCAAAAAAATTTATTTGAATTTTTTCCTCAAAAAATACCTTGCCCTGTATGAAATTCCTTCACCGAGTCCCGCATTAAGGGTGGAATGTTCGTCTATAATACTGTAGTCACGGATGCTGCCGTAAAGATGAATAAAGGCTGGACCAAAAGTTGGCAAAAATCCTTTTTCGCCGTCATTGCTGATTTGCTTCAGATCAACAAAATGGGTACCGATCACAGTGGCGTGGACAGGATCGTTATCGCATAATTGAATTTTGATCCTTTGACAGAGGGGAGGAAACATTTCTGTAAAAACAATCTGTTCGTTCCATACGGGTGCGTAGCTATGTCTCTTGACGCTTGTTTTTCCCTGAATAAGAGAAAAAGAAAATGACATTTTTTTTTGAGTAAATCAAAAAAAAATTTTCATTATTTTCTTCCTTACGCTCAATCCTGCAAAAGACACTTGGACGTAAGGATCAACCAGATCCTTTACTTCACCGGTAAATGCTTTCTTCACGTTCGCCATTATACTGCTATTCATTTTTGGCAAACCGTCCGCCCTGTAGATTTTTACCACGAATCGAGCCCTTTGTCGCTCAATGGGAACGCCGTCCGGTAACAACAAATTTCCTTCTATATCATCCTCGTCCTTTTCACTTTTTGGCGGTATCTTCACCGAGTCACCCTTGCCGATAACACTGATATCACACTTTAGATAACCTTTGGGACCTCCTGCTACGTCATCCGGGTCCGTGAGTAAGGCCCATTTATGATAGAATTGATGATCTGCGGGTATGGATAAGATTTTTTTGAAATTTTTTTCCCTCAAAAATACCATTTTAGAATATTAATTTTATTTCAGTTATAAATTACGTGTTTTCCAAGCGTTGTGAGAAATTAAAAATGTTTTTTGAGTAAATCAAAATCGCGAATTTGAAAATCACTTGATTTACAAACACTTTCGTACAGTTGACAGTGTTGTTTGTAATTATTTTATGAATTTGTCAAGTAATTTTTTTTAAATCTAAAAATCTCAGTGTCCTTTTTGGTTTTCATTTTTTTACTTAATTTCTCAAAAACACTCAAATTCATGATAAGACTAAGGTCTTTCGCGTGTCGCGAAAACGTGCACAGCATGCTGGGTGATACTTTGCGAAACTTAGGGCGTGGTATTAGGGTGAATTTGCATGAAGAATATCAACGCAGTAGAATTCGCGTACGCGCAGCATCATTTTCCCTGGATCTTCTTAATTCATTTCGTTTTACTACCATGTCCCGTTTACCCTTGATTATATTATTTCATTAACCTTGATCTTCGCGAGAATATCGTGACATATTTTTCACGGTAATAAAATAAAAGAAAGCGCAGATGGTAAACGGTAGAAAGTAAAGAAAGTTCAGGATGAAAATATCCTTAGAAAAGATTTAATCCTATTTTATATTCAAAAGTAAGAATACGGTGTTTTGAAACTCTTTTTAAATTATTCCGAAGGAAGTAAGGCAGATATTTTGTACGGAGGCAAAATTGAATAAAAAATTGCACGGATTATGAGGAAACTCAAAAAAAAGAAAGTAAAATTAATGCTGTTATTAAGGCTAAATATTATATAGGTTAATACCTGGCTGCGCCCAGACCGTCGCGACGTCTAATTTGAAGCTGCCCAGTGTTAGATTAGCACGCAACAGATTCCGCGATTGCTGTACCTGTGTACGACCATAAAGTTTATTGGTAAATTTTTGCGATATATTTGTTGGGTTTTATTTTTATAATTTTTCTTTTTTTTTCTTTCTTATTCTTCTTTTCTTTAATAAAACCTCCAACCTACGTTACTTTATATCATGAAAACTTCCCTAATCGTTATGGAACTTCCGTCCAATGGTGTTTGCTCGTTTTTTTACTTTCTACTAAAAAAAGTAAATGCTTTTTCAAAAAGTTTTCTCATCTGATAGTCTCTCAGTGTAAATGGCTGTCCGGAACTGAATTTGCAAAGTTGCCAAAATCGCGTGAATATTTTATTTAACTTCCATCAGTGACTTCGACTCGATTCCAAAATACACGGATTTCTGGACTCCGGTGAATTATTTTTGAACTCTCGGAATTTGGTATTTTTTGCGAATTTTTTTTAAGGCTTTTTTTTAATACTAGGAAAATGGTGCTATTTTTATTGATAATGTCGCAAATATTGGTTTGTAGTTTCGAAAATATTTCTTTTTCTACTGTTCGTATCTCAACCCACAAAATTAATAACGGTACCTTCGGAACGTGCAATTTTTTTAAAATTAAAAGAGCTAAGATCAATTTTTATTAATTATGATTCAGACGATTCAAAATGCAATTCCAAGAGCTTTCATATTTCTCAAGTAAGTTTTGAGTGGCGAGGTGGGTGGGATGAAAATATTAAGGGTTAAAAAATAGCTGAAATTCCTTTGGCTTAATTTCTTGCAATCTAACTGTATTAACTTAATGCCCGTGAATATGCATATTGCGAATTCTGCATCTCGTTACTTTCAATTTTCCAGCTACACGTGGCCGTCAGACTTGATTAGACGTTTTAATTGTAAATAAGCCAAATTACGCAACCACGTGGCGTTTCTTGAGGTAGGTCGTTAAACGGGATCATACATTGATAAAACTCAAAATTGATTATTTCTAATCGCGCTTCGATCGTCGAACGATATCACGATAATTTTTCAAAATATTTCAATTGACTGATAACTGTTATCAGTAAAATTTCCAAAATCTTTGTCATCTTTATTAACAGCCATTCGAAATATAAATAATCTTGCTGCACGACAAATTTGTCAAGATTTTGTAAAATTATGAATTTTCAAAAACACAATCCGTTTTCACTTACCGAGAGGGTGATGATCTTATCGAAGAGCATCACGGGCGGCATGTGAAAATCAAAAACAAAGTACTGAAAAAAAAGTCTATATCTCAGTATTGATTAATAATTTTATAAGAATATTGAAAATATTAATTTTTTAATTACCTCATTATAATATGGACAATTCGTCGATTCCTTAACGCTCGTATATTTTTTCTGATCGCCAACCTGTACGCATACAACCGGATCCATATTCAGTCCTGCCAACTGTCTGGCTTCGATAATGGTCACGCACACTTGATAATCCTGAGCCTTCAAAGCACCCTGACCAACATCCCCACTCTGTACAAAAAAGCAGGAAAACCCAAAAAATTACCAAGCTCCAACTTTCCCAATTGCATGTAAAACCGAAACGAAATTCATAATCATCACAATGTCATAATCACGATAATAATCCCCATCTTGATAATTATCACGTTAATAATTTTCAAAATAATAATCGCAAGCCATATACCTTGGGTTTAATTTTTCTAGTGACTTGCACAACATTTTCTTCGTCCTGAACGTCGCCGCTTTTGTGACTCTCGTTGTCCGAGTTGTTGGTCTCCAGTGACGTCATCGAATTAGTTCTCGAAGGTTCGTTCGAAGAAGCATAGCTGGAGTCACGTCTGTCCAAGAGTTCGCGGGTCTCCGAACTGGAGTCGCAGGATTTTTCCCTGGATGGTCTCTGCTTCCCGAGTCTCATTAAGGACCTCATGCTTTTTAGGGTTGAGCTCCTTTTGCGATAAAAAATTTGTAAGTTTTTTTTCTCCTCGCACAAGTTTCACCTAGTTTATTCATTTGTTTTCTGATAATCTGCCACCAGTACTCATCAGGAATTCCTATCGTACCTCTGGCTAATTGCAGACAAGGGTCTCGTACTGGCTACGGAATCTTATCAAAATTACAGACCTAAAATGGCATCGCTGGGATAAATCAACTGGTACCTAGAAAAAGGTAATTGCTCCAATCGAACAACCTCACGATATATAATACATAACGATATAAATACAACCTCACAATACTTTCAACCTAGAGCATCAAAGTAAAGGTGTAATTGCAAAATGCAAAATGGCATCGCTGAGATAAATCAACTGGTACCTAGGAAAAGGTAATTGCTCCAATCGAACAACTTCACGATATAATTTCGGTCTAGAGCGTCCAGGTAAAAGTGTAATTGCAAAATGCAAAATGATATTAGTGGGTGCCTAGGAAACAGTAATTGTTCCAATCGAACAACCTCACAATACTTTCAACCTAGAGCATCAAAGTAAAGGTGTAATTGCAAAATGCAAAATGGCATCGCTGAGAT
>JAYRCB010000402.1:482663-492964 GCA_036026315.1 Trachelus stipa
CGACCTAGCAGCCTGCATTTCCGTAACCGTCCACTCCCGTTCGTGCATCCAGTTGCGTTTGCTGATTTTACGTGACCTCAAAGATCAGCACCTACGGTTGTGTTTCTCGATTTTACGCGTCCCCGAAAATCTACAGGATCCATTAAGTTATCATATCCTGTGATAGATTCCGTCAGAGCTCTCGTTTTGGTGGAGTTGGGCCTAGCCCACCCCCACCTCCTACTTCATACCGGCTCGTCAGTTCCCGATGAAAAAAGAAATGGCTGGGGCCCGCCTGGCTTGCGAATACATGAACAGAGGGTGGACGGCCAAAGGTAACGTAGGTTAGTTCTCAGATTTTTTGCCGTCTGCGTCGAATTAAAAAAATACTTTACAACGTATACACAGTTGTAAAGCGTCAGTCTAAATTTATCGACCCTCTTACAGTGTCGTAGGTCCGCAGCTAATGAGACCACGTGGCCTTATTAGTATTATCTTTACTTTTGTTCCCCTGAAAGTCAAGAAGAAAGTAAAGAGAGAGCAGAATAGCCTCGAGCTTAAAGAAAAAAAAATACCTCATATTTATTCATCTTTTTTTTTTCGTCGAGGTGCGCAGTTACTTTCTTATTTAGACAAAAAGCTTCCGTCCTTTTAAAAGCACTGAAGATGCTCGTGAAAGCTCGAATAAAAATTTTTGAATCAGCCTAAGCTTTTCTTGAGTTTTACTCAAACTATTGGAATCCAATAATTTTCCAGTTTCCTGGAAACCACTCTTTTTTATCGTTAACTTAATTTATTATATCAATTCTACTATTATGTATCTTGTACGACAATCCATTAGTATGATATCCTTTAGTATCGTCAAAGGAGTCGGAATTATCGATTCGACAGATATTTTTGGTATGGCAGTCACATATGTATACAATATCGCGGATTACACGTGCGAAAAGAAAATGATGCCATATGTGGAATTTTTATCGAGCGACACTTTGCTGACGACGAAAACGAATTTTATCTATTCCAAGTAAAATAACGTGACTGGGTCACATACCGGAAGTGCTCTGTTGTTAAGATCGAGTAGAGAATCCGTGACGTGAAGTCTACCATCTCTGACGACAGTCTGTAGGACCAGTCCATATTTGGCGACAACTTTTTCATGTCGCAATACTCCTTTGGACACTACAGCCAATTGGAGTGTTTCGGCGTCGTCAATTGGTCTTCCTAAATTCCAGGTGAAACTCTGAAAAAAAATTTTTTTAATTTGTCAAAGATTATTTAGCAAATGTCCACCTCAATAAATCGATTTTCGTATGTAATTCGCGATCAAAGGAATTAAAGGTCCTGACGCAATTTCCATATTCATGGGGGGATTTATTACTGGGGCTGTTTATGATCTAGCAAATAAATTCTTTTTAATAAAAACTTTTAATAATGGCTAAAATTATCTTTTTGTATTTTCTATATGTTTTTTGGATTAATATGACCGCCTTGCTTTGTATAGTCGGTTCATGGAAACGTTTTGACTAATTTACGTATCGACCTCAATCGAAAATTTATTCAATTCAATGGACGCGGCACGCCATTAGGAAATTAGTGGTTGCCATTTTAGCTTCCATAAATAAAAAATAAAAGAAACGACGCTTTCGCTTTTGCTAAAGTTTAGGGGATTTTATGAATTGGTAAAAAATTTCGTGATATAATTTTTATAGCCGTTAACCAATTACTAATTTTTTTATTAAAAACTTTAATAAATTAGTTCGCAATAGAGCGACTTTCGTTTTCTTTTCTGAGTAATTATAACGGACCAACCAGACAGGTCAGAATTAAAGTTTCAAAAAGGAAATTTGTAAAAAAAATTTAACAGCCATTTTGAAAATTTTTTATTTATTCACCTCAACGCTAACTACCCCTGACGACGTATGGTACTGACTTTTTATGGATCGATTCCCTTATCACGCACATTTTCAGTGACCGTGACATATGTTAAAGGCAACGTGTATTCTTAACTCATCGTAACGCGTATTCGTTGCAGCTTTAGCAGAATTGCATAAAAAGTGCATCCAGGTAAAAACATAAATCCAGCTTATTTATAGCAGCGTCATCCCACGGTTGTATTCGTAATTGAAAAAAATATTGAGAGCGTAAATAAAATTAAAAATTTTCGTAAAAAAGGTCCAATACAAATTTCGCGCACTTGCAAATTTAACATAGAATGTGGAAGGTTAATTTTTTCATTTAATATTATTCCACGTAGTTTTGCTTTAAATTGCAATGAAAATGAGGTCGCCACGAGTACTTATGCTGCACTTGCGTCATTTTCTTTCATTAGCATATGGTACTACCCGTTCTCTCCGTTGCCTTTGCATTCATAATTTCTGGGATCATTTAACTTTAATTATTTGTCATGCACAGGGATGCTGGGTACTTGCTGCTAATTATTGCATATATAATTAAATTTATATTTTATATAAAAAAATATATATAGTAGGTATGCGTATGCACAGAAGTCTGTAGCGTTATATGCATTCAGAGATCGTGATTAATTAGCACACGTAATGTACCTGTCCTTATTTAGAAAAAGAAGATAAGGGTAGGTGGGGTTGTTAAAAAAAAAAGGATGCCAGAAAAAAGCTCAAGCTGACCTTACATCTGACGCATCGCGTGTTAATTAAGAATTTGGCCTGCAGGTACCATTTAAATTCAAGGGTGAAACCCATGGGGTGCGATTAAATCTCAACCCCCCCTGCCACCCCCTCTTGAATTTCAATTGACAGGCGGGTTGAAAAGCTTGAGTTAGTTTTGTGCCACCAGGTGGCTACTGATTTGGTAATGGTGTTCGTGGCTTTCTTACCCTTAAGTTTTAGGGGTGGTTTCAAGGGCTGCTGGATATAGCACAAGGGGTAGTTTTGGATTAATTTGAAACATGACGTTGACGCCTATTGGAGCATAGTTACTACAGTAGCAACAGCTGAAATTGGTATTCTCTGGCAAGGGTAGTAAATAAATATGTACTTTTCTAAGGGATGAATAATTTCAGAGTGTAAATATGGATTTTTTTTTTAACCGAGTTAACTATGTAAATCGCGATATAAGTATGGGCTTTGAATTGTATTACGAAGTCGAGAGAATGGAGGGGGTTGGAAAAAAATATAGGGGTGACTTTTATGATTCCAGGAGAAAAATTCGCCGTCTAATTGAAATCGTGAAGGACTTTTCATCGCGTCGTTTTCACATAATTTCGTTCATTCCTTAGGAAAGAATTAGATTCCTTCCCTTATCACTCTTTCATCCCCCGCACTGTTGTCTGAGACAGCTTGGGTCTAATGGATCACCCTGTATAATGCGCGAAGAAGGAATTAGGAATTTACCTTTTTAACGATATCATCAAGCGAATCTTATCTAGCTACCCTTAAAGTCCAGCTGTTTCCTTTTCCCACCCTCTATTTCCCACCCTCGCTCGGACACAGCGATACGAAATGCCAGACCAAGGGCGAACGTGTCCCGTACCCGAAATCCAAACGCGTCCCAGGTAACACGTCGAAAGTCATTTAGGACCCTTAAAACATCCCTTAAATTTTTTTTTCACCCTCTATTTCACCCCATAAAATAATCCCCGACTCCTGCGCACCTTTTCGAACCCTGAAATTCCTGAAAGCCACCAAACACTAGAATTCGCAGTACTATTAATCCGATCAACCCCTATAGTCGTTACGTCACTCTGTAAGGGTTGCAGCCTGAGACCCACACGTAACAGGTATTCGCCATTCACATAGCGTAAAAAAATTCGCAAAATCAAATCACGCCGTATCGTTCATCCCATCCCTTAACGACTCGTACCCACCCTTATTTTCATCCCTCAACCAACAAAAAAAATTGACTCGCTCGAGAAAACCAATTTTTTTTTTTTTAATTTTTTATTAATCCCTCTGTACAAGTTTCCCACGTGTGTTAATGCACACATGTAAACACGCCTTTAGTTCGTACTTCAATCGTTCAGATTTCAGGGCGCTTCGAGCCACAATGGCTTATCCTATGAACCCCCTAAGGAAATTACCTGATCGACCGTGACGAGGTCTCCGTTCTCCTCCAGGTTCCTCGAGTAGTGGGATACACCTGAAACAGAAGAGAGTACCAATTCAGTCTGAGTAGATAGGGTGTCTACCTACTACATAAGGTATCATATATGCACCTATACCCAGAGCATACGGGTAGGAGCCGTGTAAGTAGATAAATACCTACATGCTCCAGACATCGACTTTAGGAATTTCATACATAGCCTTCGAAGATGAGATTACTTGGCCGGAGCCGCAAAATGGAACAGACAGACGTGCCAGTGAAATTTCGCCAAGGCGTGGGCGTGCCGAAATTAATTAGAAAATCCAGCCCCAAAAAAATCAATCTTATCTCCGCCGTAAAGAAAAAATTATTTCGAAAAAAAATTCATTTTTTTAACCGTATACACCTGTACCCTTCCCTTAGGGCTGGATTACGGCGTTTACGATAGTGAGGGGATGAAGTCTAATTTTTCAGTTTGAAGTGCGTGCGAACGCCAATAGCTCGTTTGGTTTTGCTCGTTTTTGATTATGCATATTTAATTTAGTTCAGTGATAACAGAACTGAAATTAATGATAACCCGTCTTTTATTTTTTATTAATATCTTCCACGCATATTCAGTCGATTTTCTACGATACGTTTGCTTTGACTAAATATTTACGCGTACCGGGTTGTTCACTCGGAACGTACCAACTGCAAATTGTGTCCATTTGATTCTTATGATAAAATCATGTCCAGCTGATGCGTTTGGGCTGAATAACCGAGTATACCCATGGAAACGTTATTAATACTTATCAGTACACCCAGTATAATACTACGCAGCTCTGATGCACGCGATAAATTATTTGTCGCGTGGCTACCGACTGGGGGGTTGGCAGCCCCCTACATTTATAAAAAAATGACTAAAGCCGAGATCTCTGTTGTATTTTTTTTTCCCTATACACGACTGACCCAGTCCTGATAAAATATGTAGAGACGGATCGAAAAGTCGTTCTAAAAAAAAAATGTGAGCTTTAAGCACTTTTGCATTATCAAAATTTTTTTTTCTGAGGATCATAAGTCAAGGGATGAAATTTGTGTAATTTTAACAAAATTCCTCACCTTTGATAACCCCTTCCCCCCCTTCATCCCCCTTGCTTCCCGGAAACTAGGACAGCCATGATTAAATGAAAAGATTTCTCTTGTATTCCCTAACATCCTACCCCTCTCCTCCCCTTCAAACATCCCTTAACGCCAGAACTCAAAAACTCACTTTTGCTCACTTTTCACTTTTTTCGCTTTTACGTCTTCCATCATTCTTTTACTTCTTCGCCTCTACTTTCATCCCTTGAGATAAGTAGATATATATATAGTTTGCAAGTTGAATATTTATTCAACTTTTCATCCCCTCTTATTCTGTTGGCAACTTCGTCTTTTCAAGAGAGCATGTCTAAATAATTCAGCAGGGCTGCCAATGTTCGGAGCCACGTGCTTCTACAAAATTTTCTTACCACCCTTAAGCAACTAATAATAGAAAGCTCGTGAAATTCTTAACGCGATTAAGCCCTGCTTCAACCCTAAAGCTTTTTTTTTATAATTTAAAAAGTCTACTTCCCTTGAGATACATATTGTTTTGTCACTCTATTATATATGTATATATATATATGACGTTTCTCTACTTTTTATACGAAATATAATTCACTGTATACATTAAATATTATACATCGGATCTGAATATATTTATTTTTAATATCATATAGGTATTAATACATGTATACTTGTCACGTGGAATTTTTTCATCCCTTATTCCGTACGTAATATGTATACCTTTAGATCGAATAGGGTAACGATTGAATATGAAAAGTATAGAATTTGATTCGAAGACACAAATATGATATAAATTGTAATTTCATATTGTTAATTCATTTTCTTGTTAAGTAAAGCGTCGTTGGTTTTTTGGACTTAACGAGACCTAACATCTTGAAAGTGACTGTACGTATGAAACTTAATTATGTTTTAGGGAAAGGAAAAAATTAGGAAAGTTTAGGGAAAATTTTTGTATTTTTTTAAATATCGTATATCCATTAAAAATATATTCAACGTTAAAAAAGCACGTAGAAAAATTCGTGGCAATAATTGCAAAAAAACTGATAATATAATAATAATAAGAAACTAAAAATATAATTATGAGAAAACAATTTTTTACCTCGAAAATCGATCTTCACCACCTTTTCACCCTTGCACTTTAGAGCTTGAAAATTCTTCACAGTCACCACCAGCGCCATTGTACACTTTTTTTTGTGCTAAGCTGTATCACAGGTAATCCCTAATTCTATCCCATGCTCGAGAAACGCTCGAAAGCACTCCTGGAGAATTCAATTCAAAAAAATTTCAAAAGATCAAAAAATTGCATATCCCATGTGTACTACCTCCTTAAAATTTAATAATACCCCAGTGTGTGTACAAAATTAATATTTTCCCTTAAAAAAATCTTCTCGTGACCCACGTTGTCTCGTCCATGGACCATCCCTCGGAGAACGAAATTAAAAAAAAAAGTCTGCCAAAAAGCAAGTGAAAAAAAGCTGCTTTTCAAAAGCGACATGTGACTCCGTCGGCTGCCGTCGTCAAACTGGTACCGTTCGCGCCTAATCTACCCTCGAATGCTCCGTGAACCAGGGTTGCCGCGCATGCGCAAAAGAGACGGGAGTACGTGGGGGTGTGTATGCGCGAGAAAACATTTCTTAGGATCGTGAACTTAAAAAAATTTACCATCACAAACGTAATAGGGGTTGAATTTCGTAACGCGGTACACGTGTCACTCATCGGTGACGTCAGGTTTTCCTCGAGTATCGTAAACTCTAGTTTAGGGTTTAATGACGGAAAAGCCATGAAATATGTAACGCGTGGTATTCAACAGGGGATGAAAAGTCGTGAATGTACTTGGATGAATATTAATTCACCCTTAGCCACTGCAGGGTTAAGAATATTCTGATCCACAGGTTGGCCACTCTTGAGACCTTATACAATAGGCGGAGACTAGGGGTGGTTTCTGATGGATGAACGATTGTCGGAACGACTAGAAGTAGCAACAGGCTGTTAGGGGAGGGAAAACGAACGACGAGCAAATCTGTCGGGGGTTTATCTCTACCATCTTTTTTTATCGCTTCCTGTTGCCCGAGGGGTTGTTTTTCTCTATCGGGTTTTTTCATCCCTTATATTTTCTATCGCAATTACTACATGAGATACCGGTTGATGCGGATGGATAATATCTAAATTGTCACGGATTTTTTCGCATGAGTTTTTATAAAGGGGTTAATACAGGGGTTGAAAATAAATATTTGAGAAAATTTTTTTTTCAACCCCCTTCATCCCTTTGGGTGGATTGCATATGTGGATTGCAATACCTTAGCATCCCTTACGGCACGCGAGACTCGGGCGCCTGTACTGTAAAACGTATTAGTTACGTGCTTGTACGGATTATTCAAAAGACTCGGTAAAGTCTTGGGCTAAGGAGACGATAGAAAATTCATGAAAAAAATGTATTTTTGCATCCGACTTTATCAGATAACAAAACATTTACAAAGCTTATATTAATCAATGTCGGAAAATTATATTGAAATACTTTTTTTGCAATTTTAAACATGACCATTGCTCGCACTCGATATATCACTAAATATTAACAACGGAGGGTGGTTTTTTTTTAGAGTATATTATAGAAATCCTGCGTCACGAGAATGACGCGAGTGATTTTTCCATGAATGATATCAAAACCCGAATTCGTTTCTATTCTATGAATACATCAACGGTATAATTTACCGACATTCTTTCCGTAGAATATAACCCCTCGAACTGTCCTGTGTGCTTTGACTAAAAAAGATCTCCAGCTTTATGACGTTTTCATAAAAAAAAAATTAATCTCCCTAGAGAAAACCGCCTATAATTTTTATACTCGTCACATGCCTTACAATGTGACTGGTATAATAGCCACCCTTAATTTTTTTTCCTTACCCTATAATCAATGTCACGAGTACCACGTCTCGTCAAAGGCATATCAGAAAGCATCCCTTGAAAAAAAAAATTTCCAAAATCCATACCCCAGCGTTATCGAAGGAGACTCCCAATTGGCAGACTGCAAAGTTACTTTTGTCACGGAAAATAATATGATGGAAAAAGTCAAATAAGGCTAATCCAAATTCACTGATAAACTTGAGAAGTGAATAACTAAGGGATGAATCCAAAAAAGCAAGCTAAAAAAAGAATGTAGAGCAGATATAAAAAAATAAACCAAAAATCATAAGCGAAGGTGACGGGCGTTCAAAAGGTCAACCCTCGGGCTTCTTCGACTAGGAATGGTTTTTTGGTTATGCGGGGGTGGATCAATAATAGGGGGTGGCTCGCCCTGGTGGTCTACAGCAGCGCCATCCCATCGCGTTGGGCCGTACCAATAGCTGTTACTTCGCACCCCTTCCTAAGAAAAGGTAAATCCTGCAGTCGTGTGGTGGACACGACTCATACGTCACAGATTTGAAATGACCTACCCTTCCGATTTTAACGCCATCTGAGTTACGACCTGGTACGAATTTACAACCCCCTCTATTAATTTCTGGCACTAGCCATAAAGGTTATTGGGGTTATCGATGGTCAATTTGTATTATTACCAATTGCGTAAACATCTGTTAATTTTAATACCAATTGGGTTAATCATATCGGAATAATAATAAAAGCAAAAAATGCACCAAGATTAATTTAACGCTTAAATATTCGAAGCCTGATTAAAATAATATATGAACAAACAGTACGTGCACTCGAGTTACTTAAATGCACTGTGATAAAATAAGGGTGTAGATTTCATTAAAAAATTATATCCAACAACCCCTTCCGTTCAACCCTTATTTTTATATGCAGGATAACAATGGAACAATATGTAATGGCATAATTATCCTCATCTGGCACAAAGCATTTTCATACCCGAACAAATTTTCTCCCCGAAATAAACGATTCTCTTCGATTGTTCTGTTTCGTATTTTTTTTCTACCTACGCGACTGAAACAACAATTTCGAGAAAACCAAAAATTTCAATCAGAACCCAAACATCCCCAGGCATGTTTATAATTGAACAGATTCCACAGGACTAAGTGATTTTCAATCTAATTATCAAGCACGAAATGTTTTGCTTCGTGTAATTAAGCAATCTGCGTACCCTTTTTACTATATAAATTCTCTACCTCCCTTCCTGTTCGCATACAATTCGCAATTGCAATTCGAAATCCTAAAAGTCTTCAAAGAGGAAGTTAGCCTGACTTAAATCCACGAGGATAACCTAATTCGATTATCCAAAGTTAATCAGTGTTTTCACTCGATTTTTCCCTTTTGAAATTAGAATATTGTCTTATCACTTTTTTCGAAACTCTGACCACTGGCACATCCAATTCTGCCGATTAAGTCGAGCAAAAAATTTTGTCAAAGTCCTGAGGTGATCATTGCGTCTCACTGGTAAACTTCACTAGGCGCTACTTTGACGAACATTTCCTACTATACCGACACTTGTATTGATTTTTATCGTTTGCAGTTTTTATCAATTACAGTTTTACCTTCTATTGATATTTTAATAAATACCTGTGAGTTTATCTTATCTTATAATCCTGTGTCGTCAAAATTCTTAAAAACGTCAGCGTCAGGCACCTATCAGTGTTTAAATACGGAAAGTGCTCGACTAAATTCTAAAAGATAAAAATTTCCGGTACTCGTAGGTATAAAAAAAATCAGACTTTTCCTGTTATACGGTAGATACCTGATATGACTTATGTAGAGTTCAACACAAAAGTAGTCCTTAAATTACACCTTCTTTTGACACTCTATACTGCACATAGTGCACGGTACTTTTTCACTTTTAATCACGTGTAGCTGTAGTCTTTAATATATAATTTTAATGATAACACACTAATCACTTAATTAGTCATGACCTACGTCAGACACTATTATTGAAAATTCATTTGCTCATCGATACATTTTTTTATTTTACCAATTATATTTATACACATATATAACCAAAAGATACTTCATTCTAGCATAATTCATGAACTGTAATCACGTGTAGCTGTAGTCTTTTAATATATAATTTTACTGATAACGCACTAATCACTTAATTAGTCACGACCTACGTCAGGCACTATTATTGAAAATTCATTTGCTCATCGATACATTTTTTTATTCCACCGATTATATTTATACGCATATATAACCAAAAGATACTTTATTCTATCATAATTCATCATGGATATAATAATTGA
>JAYRCB010000402.1:493064-520007 GCA_036026315.1 Trachelus stipa
CACCGATTATATTTATACGCATATATAACCAAAAGATACTTTATTCTATCATAATTCATCATGGATATAATAATTGAGCCTTTAATCTTAATATCTAATCGAAAATCTACAAAAACTTTTGGTTATGTTTATATTTTCGAATTTTTCTTTTTAAAATATTTTCGTTACCTCTAGCTGTTAGCATCGTCTATATAAAGTTCTTATATATTATTGGTATATATGTATATCTATGTATAGGGTGTATTGAAAAAAATTGAATGGCCTCTTTCAAAGAACAAAACTCATGGCGATGAAAAAACCGACTTTTCGTTTACGGATTCTTTTTAATCGCAATGCGCGTACGCCATTGCGTACGGAAATTAATCGATTTTTATTTATACAAATGAATCAATGTACATATATTTACAGAAAGTTTTGACAAATTGCTGCGATTAAGCAGAGTTCATTTGTTCGTGACATTTTTCAAGTCTCATGTTCCTAGAGCTTTAGATTATCGAAACACCCGTTATAAGGGCACAAAAATCCTGAAGTACTTAAATATAAAATGTCTTTTTTTTTTCAAAGATTGTGAACATGTTATTCGCATGCGTTCATTTCGGGACACCCTGTACGTCAACCCTTAGACGTTATAGAATTTTCATTTGTTCTCGATATTTCAGTTCGCTATTTTGAGCTCTAATCTCTTATCACCCAAAATAACATACTCTCGTTTATATTATTATCATTATTATACGCGAATATACATACATCTAAAAGTACAATACGTCTATATGTAATAAAAATAAAAAATTGTTTAAAGCTCGTACAGGCCATCTGCCTTTAGATCTATCCGAAACTGTTATCACTACTGATTACCGTTACTATTATCATTATTTTATACGTTGTATAAGATCAGTGTTACAGAAGCGAAAGCATCACGAAAAAATCGTTAGGTGACCCTTTTTTGACTTTTTTTTTGTTCCTCTTACCCAAAAACGTACTCGAGTAATGTAATATGCATAGGCAGCTGGATGATATAAATTGAAAAAAAAAATGGCAAAATTATGAAAATTTTTAGAGATGCGCCTTTTCCACAAGGCCTCCGACGATTGGAAGTACTTTTAATTTTTCCGAAACAAAGTCCAAAGTTACCCTAGTGGCTTCGAAGTGCTGATAAACGTAGTAAAGAATTCCGAAATAGAACGAGTAGACAGCTATGTTGTGAATTACGTAGAGCCTAGAGAGATAAGAAAAATATTTTTGAAAATTTTTTTTAGTTTCAAAATATTCAACCGACTTACATTTTCTGATGCATACGCGCCCGTGGCAATGTCGACAGGTCTTCCTTCATGCAATACTGCCTTGCGCCCAAAATAATTTTTTTGAGATATTCCATCTCGTCCAAAACCAAAAAATCAATTGGAAATAATTCCTTATCTTTGGGACTCATGTCGCCCCATAATATTAATAAATTTGTATTGTGAAAGACCCATTCGCGCGTGGTGAAGTATTGCAAAAGTTCGAGACCATCAGTGATGCGTTTTTGAATTCGAACCATACTAAAAAAAAACACACATAAATAGATTGGAATAAATAAAAATGAAAAATAATTTTAAAAAACGATTTTTAAACGTCATTCAATTTTGGGACTCACAAGCGTTTCTGTCGGAAAATAAGCATCAGAAAGTCGATAAAGTACGCAGGAATTAGATGAAAGAAGAAGACAAACAGATTGTGAATAAATTTACTGCTTCTGATGTCTCCATCCGGATACCAGATGGCGCCCTCAAACGGATATTGATAAGCGACCTTTTTCCCTTTTTCCAAAACTTCGCCCCACTTGATGGGCATTACTCCACTTTGCGTGATATTATAAACGGGAATATTTTTGGGCCTGATAAGAAAATTTCGTTATTAAAATTCAATATTATTCTCAAATTTGACTATTTTCTTCACTCACTTCTCGGCGGCCGATCCAATTTTAAAAGCGATCGCTATCAGTGCATTTATTGCAAGGTCAACAGGTATCACTTCAGCATGATAATTAGCATTGCAATGCATTGACCTGATAACGCCTTTCCCAGCACCCACTATAAGGCCCACAGGCCCATTCAAACTGTCCACCCACCCGGGCAGTGGTTCGGCCCAAGCTGGAGTCACTGTCAATAAATTTTAATCAGTCGTTTGATCGATATCGATTAATCAAATTGAATTGACCATATATTATTTTATCGATTACCTATCGATGGCCTTGCGATGCTGCATGGTAAATTCGCGTATTCATCAGCCACTAATTTTTCAGCCAATCGCTTCGAGTACGTATAAGTATTTGGATGAGGATCCAGCAACCTATTATCAATGGGCATTATCAAAATTGTATAATTAATTTTTTCCAAAAAAAAATTTTTTTTAATTACTTTGGCGTTATAAGGTCAATTGCACTTTCATCCATCCACTGTACCAATCGCATCACGTCACGAGGATCATCAGGAGCGTCGTAGACTCTTTCGCCAAGTTCCTCCTGATCAACATGACAGAACGCAGTGCTCAAATGGACCAGGGCCTTAAGGCCCCTAATCCGTTTACTCAAATCCAAAATCCTCTTCGTGCCAACCTTGAGGACCAAAAATCAAATTCTTTTAACGTGTAAAAATGATCTAATATTCAAAATTTTTTTTTACCAGTCTAGGTACCTATTTTTTTGAAACTACAGTCCACTCGTATACTATAAATTTTTTGATTCTCCAAACCAAATAAAATTTACTATACCGTGTTCATCTCAATGGCGTCCTTAAGTTTAGCTTCGAGCTTGAGCGTCGCGGCGCAATGAAAAATTACGCTGACTTCGTTAAACAGACGTTCTAGCTGTTCTTCGGTAAGGCCCAATTTGTCCATAGTGACGTCACCTTGAAAAGGGACCAACTTCTTCATCACGCTCGGCTTTGTTTTTCGAATTCTGTTGAACATCTTAAAACAAAATATTATTTTTCAATTAATTATTTAATCAAATTCCATTATCGATTTTGAATTATTATCACTGATTCGTATGGACCAATGACTTACAGGCAGCTTGAACATCTCGTCCACACGTATTTCCGGCGAACGACCTCTTTTGGGCCTTAACAGTATATAAATCTTCTCAAGATCACTGCAGCTGTACAGCAGCTTCTCTATAAGTACTTTGCCCATCAAACCAGAACCTCCGGTAATGAAGATGGACCTTCCTTTGAAAAAGGATTGTATCTCGCTGAGATCACTCATGATGCTGCACTGTAACGTTAAAAGATTTTCTGCATCGACTGTACCCGAAAACCTTTATGAATAAATTACTGATCGAAAGTGAAGCGGGAAAAAAAACGGTGATTGATGACGATGAATAAAACAAATTTTTTTGAATTTTTTTTTTTGAATTTCAATCATTTAAAAATTCTTCGTTTCGCGATACTGCGTCAGCTTCCTATTGATTGTGTGCGTTTATTGAGTAAGTATCGATGTTGACTTTTGCACCAGACATTTCTATAGTAATTATAATGATATTAACGACTCGGATGCTGTAGCCGAGAAATTATCGTGGACGCGCATCTGCTTGAAAAGTGAAAATCAGTGAAAGGCATTGAAAGGGCATGCGTACACGAGCGTAAATATTTTTATGACTTTTTGCTCGCGTGATTAATGATGGCGACGAAGATTTAGTGGGATTGCAGTAAATTATTCAATTATTTATTATTTTTATTATTAGCGATGAGTAAATTTTAAAATAATGTCAAGGAGATTTGGTATATTAATCACGTATAATTATATTGCATATATATGTGAATATATTTAAAGATTTTAAACATTACGAATATTAAACATTACGAATATATTGAAATTCGTGAAAAAATATTTTTGCGGAATTTTGCAGTGACTAAATAAAATTTCTTTATCCGAGTTTAGTCAATGAATACATTTTTTTATTTCAGCTGACCCACTGCCGATGAATCACGAAACGTGCGAAATCAGTTTGGCGATGTTACTTATTTTGAAAAAAAATATCTCATGACTCTGGTTTGTGAGAAAAATTATTATTACAAATTTCGCGATTGCGTCTTTGAATTGTCCGAGAATATTTTTTATTTTTTTTGTCTTGCTTTCCTTTCTTCCGTCACGTGTGATAAATCCAATTGCTCCATTAGCGCGTTCTTGTAAAACAAAAAATTCCGTTCATTTACATTGCTAATTAGGAACTCGATAATATCTTGTTGTTCGAGTTTCAAGAGAAAAGTTTCAGGGACGTCCGTAAGACGTCTTCAGGACATTCCGAAGATTCCACAGAAACTGGTCAGGGCCCCCGCGAATAATTTTTTTAATATATTAAAAAATTTATTTATTATATATGCATGTCGAAAATTTAAGCTGGTACTGGATAGTACTCATGTAAGATGCTAAGTATGTAACGTGTATGTAACATGTAACATACTAAGAAAAGAAATGGAGATGGTTTTAGAAGGTAGAAACGGGCCAGAGCAATAGAAGAAATTATTGAACGGAGAGATCGAACCGATTTCATGTACATGTGCATGAGTGTGTGTATTGTATGAGAAAGCAACGAGAGAGACGGTGGATAGAAAAAGTCAAATAAATCGATGGATGAAAAGCGACAGGGAAATATTGGAAATGGGACTTAACGAAGACTGCGAGACGGTCAGAGATCAAATTTGAAAAATTTGGTGTCAAAAATAAAAATCCAAGCGCCGACCGGAGTACAAGTGGCGCAGCGAAGGTCTGGGACTCGAATAAGTGTGAAAATGTGGTAAAATAAGGAAATGAGGATTTTCATGAACAGAAATACAAATTGTGTATAGAGGCTAAGGAGAATATATGACGTATGAAAAATTGTCAAAAATCTAATTTGGTACTGGATAGTACTCGCGTGAGCTAAGAAAGGAAATGGAGATGATTTTAGAAGGTAGAAACGGGCCAGAGCAATAGAAGAAATTATTGAACGGAGAGATCGAACCGATTTCATGTACATGTGCATGAGTGTGTGTATTGTATGAGAAAGCAACGAGAGAGACGGTGGATAGAAAAAGTCAAATAAATCGATGGATGAAAAGCGACAGGGAAATATTGGAAATGGGACTTAACGAAGACTGCGAGACGGTCAGAGATCAAATTTGAAAAATTTGGTGTCAAAAATAAAAATCCAAGCGCCGACCGGAGTACAAGTGGCGCAGCGAAGGTCTGGGACTCGAATAAGTGTGAAAATGTGGTAAAATAAGGAAATGAGGATTTTCATGAACAGAAATACAAATTATGTATGGAGGCTAAGGAGAATATATGACGTATGAAAAATTGTCAAAAATCTAATTTGGTACTGGATAGTATTCGCGTGAGCTAAGAAAGGAAATGGAGATGGTTTTAAAAGGTAGAAACGGGCCAGAGCAATAGAAGAAATTGTTGAACGGAGAGATCGAACCGATTTCATGCGAGTACATGTGTACGAGTGTTTGTAGTGTATGAGAAAGCAACGAGAGAGAGGGTAAAAAAATTCAAATAAATGCAAAACAAAAAATAAATGCAGTAGAAAATTCAAAGAGTTTTTGAGCGACGAATAAATAAGTAGATTAAGAGGATGAATAAAATTAAAAGCAAAGGAAAAGATGCTGTAAACTAGATGTAAAACATATGTTGTATTCTAATGCCCTAAGGAGCATATACATGCATATATGTATGAATATATATAAAGAGAATATATATAAAATATATATAAAAAGCATATACATACACATATGTATGAATATAAATAAACAGAATATATATAAAATATATAAAAAGTATATACATACATATATGCATGAATATAAATAAACAGATTATATATAAAATATATAAAAAGCATATACATACATATATGTATGAATATAAATAAACAGAATATATATAAAATATATATAAAGAGCATATACATATGTATAAATATATGCGTACATATTCATTATGCCTGTAAAACATGTAAAGTATATTTGGAATATATAGAGAAAAAAAAACAACAAAAATGATACAAATATAATTATATTTTAATTAACTTTTTTCATATAATATATATCTTTATATAAATTAGATACATAATTATTCTCGTAGGATTTGCCCAATTTTTTTTCCATTAATCTGGAACATAATTGACGTTTAATGTTTCAATCAACGATTCAAACATTTGTCAACAACTTTTTTGCACAGTGCATCTCAATGCATCAACCGTGCAAAATTTATTGCATTTTTTCACTCCAGTCGCGCACTCACGCTCCCAGGTAAAAATGAAAAATTGCATATTCACGCTGACGATCGATTCCAGAAGTGCAAAATTGAAGAACTTTCTCGATTACCTAAACGCGCTCACTTGCGTTTCTCCGGCTAAACATTTTTCTAGCTCCAAAAACCGGTTTTAATCCGGGTTAAATTGATACGCTCCATAAAGTCCAGACTTCCATATGCATTATGCAATTTTATCCCTACAAACGTGTCCTGTGATACGAGACGCGAATGTCGAAAAAAAATTAAATGCGCCTACAGCAAAGTAATTAATTTGTATTTATACATTTTACTCAAAAACATATATATGCATTTTTTATATCTACTAGTTACGTACATACTGATACAAGCATAGTTGAACACTGATAAATTAGTACTCTATTATATATGTGTATATACATATATAATCATCCACAAACTATAGTAGAAGGACTCAAACGATTAAGGGGCATTCACAGTAGAGCTTATGTTTCTTTTTAGCTAATACCTTGAGACCCGCATTGAAATTCTAACCTAAAACTTTCTAAGCCCATTGCAACTCCGGATGTCTAGCATTAAAAAAAAAAAAGTAAACAAAATTGGTGTGACAGTCGCTTTATGGGCCTCAAAATATGCATCATGCTGAAAATACTTTCAGATTCGACCCCTAAACTGATATATATATGTATCTATTTATATATATATATGTATATACTAGAGTACTATATACATAAGGACTTTGTTGCGTAACCATCATGCACTTTAGTAGTCTGGTGAAAGTAACTGCGAAAGTTTATTTCCATCGTAAGTCTCGCGACTAAAATAAATACTAATACGTAATCCGTATAATGTCTGTCTTCATGGATTGTTGCGCAGATTGGTACATGCGTCGTTTTTATCATTATTAATATACATGTGTGGGGAATATATTAAGTGGGAAGTATCAGTGAATAAAATATTTGAAAAATATTGTCACACGAGGAAAAAATTTTTTATAAAATTTAAAGACGCAGGTCGATGATTTTTACGGATATAAGTTACGAGTTAAATTATGGGAGGTCGTTTCACTCGATTATTTTGATCTTGATGAAATCGTGATACTTAAATACATAATGACTGGCGCAGGGTTCATAATTTGAATTTAATGAATTGGAATTTTGATTATGGGATTGTTTTTTTTTAGTGGTGAACAAACACGGAGATTATGCAAAAGAAATTTTTTTTCAATAGCTTTGTCTTTTGGGATATTTCAATGTTTGTCAGGGTGTCAATTTTTTGAATTTTTATTTCAAAATTTCATTTATTTTCATGTCTGCTGTTTTGTACAGTGTCGAACTGGTCGCCCTGTGTGGATTTTCCGATGAATACAAAAACAGAAAAATTTGATCTTATTTCTAGAAAGCATCCATTCCAGTGACTCGAAATATTATATTATTTTTTGTAATTTTGAGCTGGTTGTCTCTCGGTGGTTTTGAAAATGGTATAAAAAATTTTCCAAATTTTTTTCATTCGGGTTTCTAAAGAATCATAGAATTCATTGTAGACTAGGTACTGATAATTAGAATTAAATTTATCAGATTGAAAATTTGTTAATAATTTTTCCCTGGTTTTTCCACTGAGATAAATATAAGAATTTTTTTTAATATTCATTTTATCATTTTAAAAATCAATCAAGTTGCAGATACGTTCGAAATGAACCATTGAGACTTCAGGCAATTCCAAGATCATTCACTCAACCATGAGAATCAGATCCGTGTACGAGTTACGCAATTGAGCGGTTACATAATTTTTGTTTGAAAACTTAACCAATTTAATTTTGCCCGTAGGCTTCATAATATACGTTAATATATACGAGCGATCCTTGACCGTTAAAAGATATTGGTTTATGGTCAATGTCTGTATATATTTAGAAAAACGATTTTTGGGACAATTTGACACTTAGAAAAAGTAATTTAAACGTTGTCTGATATTTTCTCGAAATATTATAACAAAAAAAAATGACGTACAAAAATCATCTCTAGTAACTTCAATGACCAATTCAATAGATCTTTTGACACTTTTAAACTTTGTTGTCTTTTCAAATTATCGAACACGTGCTCCTACGAAAACGTCAATATAACAGATTAAATAACCCAATAAAACTGCGCGTAATATATTTTGCGTAATTCTCTCTGTATAGTAACGCAAAAAATCAGCAAATAATTCGAATGACGAAAGGATGTAAAATTTTGGGATTTTTTTTCTTAACATTTTACAGCTTAAGTAACAAAAAAACATTGATGCACAGTATAGAAAAAAATTCCTTCAAGTCAAATTCAATGACATTTCGAAAATACATATTCGATGAATATTTAAATCGGACTAAAAAATCATCAAATAATTATACAGCATCCCAAAAAAACGGTCCATACACAGATCTTATAAATCTAGAAAATTTTTCGGAACATATAATTCATTCGATGAAGAAAACGTCGATTAGAAATCAACAAGGTAACAAACAACAAAATTCATTACGAAACGCGCATTGACGTTATAATGACTTAAAAAAATTAATGAAAAATATATTCAAGCAGACGGAATATCCCAGAGAAAATGATCTTGAAAAAAGATATACAAAACACAGGAAATCTTGAAATTTCAACGAACCCACGTCCCACTTAAAAATTAATCGCTGGTCATTAAGTATACTTGTTTCATAAATCATTAAATGACAAACAAAATTCTTTCTCGATATGCGTCATTGTTTAGAAAAATATTTTACGATCAACTTGGATACTACAATAATCAAATAGTAATTAATAATTATTTAATGATTTCGACTTTCTACACACCTGATGTCGCAGACCTTTGCCAATGAAACAAACAAAACTTCTTGCGATCACTCAAACGCTGCTCCGTGATCCTCGATCGAGGACAACAGACGATCGCGGCGGTTGATCGTGAACTGCAGCCAACTTCACAGAGAGCTGAAGTAGTCCGTACAAAAGTACAGTTATAACTAGTCGCGAATCCCCACCTTCGTTCATAAGTCAGAATACAATTTCTTCATTCTCTATGCCGTTTTACTTTTGTATTTTATCCAAAAAAAAATAAACCCACCTCGTAATGACATTTAGTATATTTTTTATCTTGCAAAAAAGGACCATTGTTTTTTTGATTTAATTTTCTGCTTTCGAATTTCTCATTACAGTATTTATCTATTATTTCTCTGAGTTCTGCCGTTATGTACGCCATTCTTAGATAGTATTGGGAAAAAAATATAATTTGCAAACTTGGGATTAAAAAAATTATTATAAGAAATTTTTTGTTATCTGCTTTTTAGCGGATTTCAGAAAAATTCCTAGGGATCCTAATTTTTTTTTTCATTTTTTTCATAGGTAATCTTTTTTTTTCCTCACGCCCGTATCTATGACTCCGTATAAATTTCCTTGACCCATGTTTTTTTTGCTTTGACTATTAAATGACGCAAATCGATTTTTTTCGTAATGGTCGGATAGTACACACATCATTATCCTGGAATCGTCACTTGCTAATATATAAAAATAAATCGATATCAATACATTGTTTGATTTTTATAAGGAATTTTTATTCGCAAATCACCTTTTTGCAAAATTCCTGTTTGTCTTTAGATTTTGTAATTACTTCATCTGCAATCTCAAGATCTAAATTGTTAATGACTAATCAAATATCGTGACGGTCAAATTTAATTGAAACAACAAACTACACAAATTTCCATATTGATTGGCAAGTCATGACAGAAACTTTAAATATTCCAAAAAATTCAAGTTTCGAATGAAGATTTTTTTCGTAGAAGAAAAAAAAAGAAAAGGTGTCACCAGCTTCACAAATGGCGAGCATGTTGAAGATTTTTCAAAGACTGACGTAATTTGAATGACTACAAAATTCAAACTAACTCAAACATAGTTTGTGTATCTCTTCTATCATTTTTCTCTCTCTTTTCTATGCTCTGTAAACAGTCTGTCGTAATACACAAACGTACAGGCTCTTTCAAAAGTATTCTAGCAACTGAATGTGGCACCCCACAATTTCCATTGATTTTTAACGATAGAATCAAGTTCAAGCTTACTACTACTGTACTACTCTATATATTAGAATAGGAAATTCCAAAAATTATGAGTTCTTATCAGGAATCGAACTGATAATTTACACCCACCAATTACTATGAAGATTTTGTGCTTTGCTACAGTCTTTTTAATACAGTCATTGCTCTATGCTAATTTAGTATAATGTATTTAAATTCACAGAAACTATTTTTTCCCATTACTTATTTATTCACCTTTTTCTTTTACAAAGCTACAAATTATTGATTCCAAGATACACATAAGAACAGTTATGGCTCTACTATTATACTTACCCTTTAGATATTACCCTACCTTATTTATTATAGAAAAAATATTATCTGACACCCATTGACTACTATGAACATTCTGTGCTCTGCTACAGTCTTCTTAATATAGTTAATGCTCTATGCTAATTTAGTATAATGTATTTAAATTCACAGAAACTATTTTTTCCCATTACTTATTTATTCACCTTTTTCTTTTACAAAGCTACAAATTATTGATTCCAAGATACACATAAGAACAGTTATGGCTCTACTATTATATTTACCCTTTACATATTACCCTACCTTATTTATTATACTAATTTAGTATAATGCATTTAAATTCACAGAAACTATTGTTTCCCATTACTTATTTACTCACTTACCTTTTTCTCTTACAAAGCTGCAAATTATTGATTTCAAGATACACATAAGAATAGATATACCTCTACTACTGTACTTAACCCCTTAACGCACAGATTAAAAAAAACCAGCCAAAAAAAATCAATTTTTTTATGTAAAGACACACTTAAGAACATTGTCTTGTCAAAAAAAAAAATTAATCAAAATATTTATTTTAATTATAGCAGCATAAAATACAAAGCCGCTTGAATTATCTCGAGTGTGCACAGTTTGGCCTGTTTAACGCGCTCGAATTAACTCGACCACACAATTTAAGCGTTTAATCCTTACATATTATACTACCCTATATATTACAGAAAAACAATTATCTGATACCCACTGACTACTATGCACATTCTGTGCCCTGTTACAATTTTCTTATTCAGTCATTATTCTATGCTAATTTTGTACCTATAATATATTATACATTCACAGAAACTATTATTTGCCATTACTTATTAACTGACTTCCCTTTTCCATTGACAAGGTTATAAATGAATAATTCCAAAGTATATATTGACAACCAATAAATTATAAATTTGTCGTCACACGCGTACGTACTAACATCAATGAAGTGACTTTTGTCTGGAGATTGACATGTGTTAATTATTCTTCCTTTGACGTCCTTCGCTTTACGAGCTGCTTAATGATTTTCTTGATGATTTTATCGTTGTTATAACTTTGTACAATACTCATTGATTTATTACACCTTTAGCACTGGATGGAAGTAGTAACTATTATTTTAGTAGTGCGTGATTCGATGCGAATATCATTTTAATCATCAAAATTGGTTAATGATTAATAATTGAGGATGACTAGTAAGAAAATTTATATTTATTATTTAATGGCTAATTAGGATAATATAAATTTTGTACAAGTTGGAAAATTCCTTAAAAGAAAATTGGATGAAACAAAAATAATTAGTGCCTTTACTAAAATAAAATAAAATATAATTTATTAACGTTTATATCTTTTATTGCTTAAAATATTTTATTTAAAAATTATATTTATTAATTAGTATCGTTTGATGCAGTTAATTAAGCCCAGGAGAATTTGCAATTAGCGGCAGTTGCATTTGTGAAAGTCTCAAGAATTAACTGTGCTGGTTACTTAGTAGGAACGAAAAAAAAAATAAATTGGAAACTAACCAACCAGTTGAACGCAACGATCCAGCTGCCACGTAAGCAGTACGTTTTAAAGCAATTTCACTGCGGACTAATAAGAATGTAGTTCTAAACTCTCACTCTTCTCTTACTGTACAAGCACAGCGTGTCTATCTGTATATATCCCCAAGAGTGCAGTTAATCACTTTTTTTTATACGATGGTTACAAACGTGCGAAAGTTTAATTACGAGCAATGTGTGTCTCTGCTCTATAGCAGAATTCAAAAAAATCAAATTGCCGTTTAAAAAAAAATTTCGAATGTGGTTTATTGTTATGATCAATCATATTGATTCGCGTGTCAGAATAAAATTTGAAAAATTTTTCAAAACGGGATCGATAATAAATATTAAATGATAAATAATTTTGATCAGGAGATTTATATAGAAATTATTCGCTGGACACATTTTTTTTTCATTTGGATAAAATTCTACTTGACTTTGAAAAATTGCAGGTAACTCAAAAACACCTGTTTATAATTTTTTTTATTCGCTGATTCATCACGCTATTTTTATTACATTAATTTACATGATTCTGCCAAAATATTCGATATGGAATTCAGATATAAATGTTCGTATTAAAACTTTCTAATGGTATATAGTTAATGTATTATGCAATATACGTTTCCTTCGGTACTCTCAGTCAATATTAATCTCAATGAATGCTTTGGGAATGGTAGTTCATAATGGGATTACGTCACGGGTCAAAAAAGACTCTTAATGAAACACCCTGTAATATCTGTACTGTGAAAGTTTCATGTAGCATCTGTATTATGTAGCATCTATTTATATTGACTGGATAGTTTTTTAAAAGTAATAATAATAATAGGAATCTGTGATCACTAGACCAAAATAATTAATAAAATTATTTAACTCGAATTATCTACGCGGTTCCAACTGAACAAGTGAAATTTTTTGTAGAGTAGATAAGAAAGTGCGGAATTGCAGTTGCGGTACATTTTAACTAAATTTTATGACTTTTATTAACAAAATTTCATTAAATCAAAGTTTTTTTTTTCAAAAATTTTCTCTTCGCGATCATTCAACGCCACTTTCGCTCAGCTTGTTACTTGCTGGAAGATACGGAGTCGTTAGGTAAATTCGTTGCAATTACAAAGTACATTTTCGAAAATGCAGTAAACACGAACTCAATACAGACTTGCTGAATATTAACTTCTGTGTAATTGCACGAAAAAATATGAAAATTCTATTTGGAATTGCTACTATGATAAATATCGTTCAATGTGGAAAAATTTCTCAAAATAAATCGTATCAAAATACTACTCTTCTGCCAAATTTTCATATACACTGACACTTGTCTCAAGCAAGATAAATACAGGTACTTTAACGCTATTGCAAATTATTGCCATAAATCATAATTATACATATTCAGCTCGTAAAAGAACGCGTTCGAAATTTTACGCCACGCCATCTATTCAAATGAAGCTATAAAATAATTCTCATACTGTAATTTCTTTACCGCCATATAACGCAGAATACACATGCGAGTCAATGCAGCAGTGCGTGAAACTGATTGGCAAGTATCAATTTAACCGTAACATTTCAATTCCCTAAAGATACCTCAAGTGAAAAAGAATTAAAAGAAAGTAACTAATAAGACCCTTCTACAATTTTCCAGCTGAATAATAATTTTATTAAAGCATTACCAAGCATCAATGAATATTGCTATTGGAAAATTGATTATAAAACTATTTTATGTAAATTCTCCCAATGTAAATTACATTAATAATTATATTAAAACTTGCGATGCACTGCAGTTCGATAAAGTCCTAGAAAAATTCTTGAACGCATCATAGGAATATTTGTACTTGGATTCCATGTTTATAGACTGACTGCGCATGCGCAATAGTTTCCTTCATGGTTACCAACCGTCCCAGTAGTACCGTGAAAAACTCTAGATGTCATTCCAGAGAAACTATCAGTTCCGGGTAGCTTCTGCTGACAGATATTAAATGAAGAGAAAATTAAGTGACTAATAATGATCGAAGAATTGACTAAAGATTATGCGGCTTACGCTAAGGTCGATCTGACCGACCAGGTAAATATTGATCACTTTTGTTTTTCCTTATCATCCTGACGTATTTTACGTGGCGTAAATTTTCATGAACACAATGGTTACTGGTTAGACAGGTTTCTCTGTAGTCCAGATAGTCTCATGTCAGTCTAGTGGAATAATTTGTGCGAGAAATTCCCTAGGTCTGATTTTCAATTTAGAACTTGGGTTTTATGAATATTTTCAATTTCAGATGAAAAATGTCCACGACTCTATCGAGGATATGATGACGCGACTGGAGGAATTTGAGTCTATTATTGGAATGGTTAGAAATTTATATTTCTTATTATCGTCATTGACAAATTTATATGATCATTGTCACAATCGTTACCTGATAATTTTTGCAAAAATTATTTTGCTAATTTCAAGTCATCAGGCACAGCTAACTACTATGTGCAATTTAGTCGAGACTATTTTTTTTTACAATCCATATTCCAGGCACGTTTCAGAGAGTGTAAAGTTATAAAAATCAAGCACATTTAACCATACGTTTTACGCAACTGCTGAGTGATGTACCGACTGTTATTTCTGCATTCCGATGCATCCATTCCGCATTCCTCAGTGTGAATCAAGCTTAAAGGGTAGGTCATGGCAGTCTGGAAAGCTGATTGATTAAAGTTCAAAGTTCACAAGCTGGTCCGTCCAGTGCGATCCAGGTGACCTGACGAATGAGCTTGGGTCGTAAATATCGACCGAAATGAAATCAAACTCCAGTAAATATAACATCAGACAGTTTCTATGTTGGCGACTGTCTCGAACTTCTACGTTTTGCCATTCACTTCCATTGCGTAAGAAGTGATCCTTGTTAAAACAGCCTCAGTCTTTTTTCTGTTATATTTTTTTATCTAAAGGTCCAGACCGAAGGTGCAGAATGCATGAGCGGCCATATTCCAAGATTACTTTCGATACGTCCCGAGCTAAGAAATCTTGGTAAGCGTATAGACGCCCTGAAGTTCTTCGTCGCCAGAGCAAACGCCGATCTTACTGCTTTGGAAACGGCCGTCGATAACGCGGAAACTGAACTGGGAGGACCTGAAAGAATATTTGGAATGCTGAATCCATTGTCTTTATTTGTAAGTCACAGTTGAAACTTGTAAAACAGGTATTTCTACGTATTTAAATAATTATTGAGGTCTTTTCAATAATAATATGAATGCGCACGTTTGCAATTTTGGATTTTACAGAAAAAAAATCAAGAACCCATTATCGTCCAAAGGTCAACCAGTTTTGAACAACCCGTCATTTATAAGACAGATGATTACTTTGAGAAACAATAAAGAAATATGACGTGTGCACTTCGTCAATGACATTAAACATTGCAAGTATATCCTTGTTAAACGTTGACGTCTGTTCTTTTTTTTATTTCTATCATAAAAATTATTTCGTTCGAGTAAGATATAGCGTTTATGCAATTACTATTAAATTTAAAAGATTGTATTATACAATAAATTGGATTTCAACTTAATACATTTTTTATTCCAATTTTTATTATGCCTCAGGACAATATCGATCAAACAAATCAGTGCAAACAGGCTGCCAATTGACAGGATCTAATCTGAACTTCCTTCTCGCCAGAAAAGCAACCTCCAGCGACACAGTGCCTCCATCTTGTTATTTTCCCAGGACCACAGGACGCGCTGCAGCAGGACCACTTGCCCCACTGATCCCAAATTTTTGGTTCGTCTTCTGCAGGAAAAGAAGAAAAGAAACCGAGGAAAACAAAATAACACTTGAAAATATTTATTTTCACTTGGACTGTATAACAACGATTACAGATCTAATTGTGCCACTGAAAGGAATAAAATTAATGCATCCATTCAACACGCAGCGAACGTGCAGGTTTTTAATTGCGCTTCTTTTTCGCCAATCGAACAACCACCAGCGACACAGTGGCGCCATCGCGTCAACTTTCCCACACCACAACTGACACTGCAACTGGACCATTTACCCCATTCGTCCCAGATTTTAGGTCCCTGTCTACCGTGTCTTCCTGCAGGCATTATAAACGAGTATGTATATGAGATACATAAAATTCTTATCTATAATTTATAAATCATCAACGAGTCCTCCTCCGCCCTGGGTTCTTTGTAAATACAAAAAATTACTGATACATTATTTATAAATATTATTACACGCTCCAAGCTTCTGTCATACATTAGTAAAAGTTCATTAATAAATCATTTGGCAATTGCACATTGCCTATGGTCCTTGAATGGGTAGTAATAAAAATTTAGATACATGTATTAATAATGTTTTATCTCTTTTTTATTCATTGCTCTTTGAATCTCTCGGTGAAAGTTGCACCTGGATGGGAATAATGTGCACAAGCACGTACGAATGCACAGTTTGTGCTTTAGAGAATGAATCGATACCGATTAAAAAGCCGTCTAACCACTTTGCATTAATTTAACCAACAAACTGCTTTAACTGACTTTCACACATATCCCGTGGACATTTTTGCAATGTCCTTTCTCTTTTAAAGTTGCACTTAGTATCAATGTAACAAATCTACACGTTCTTAAAGACACTTTTTTTTTCTTATGACAATTATCGAACGTACCACCACGTTTGAATTTGTGCTGAAATTCTTCTTCGTCGTCGTCATCCGAATTTTGACCCTCTTCGGAATAATGCGAGGGTTCCTTTTTGGCATCTTCCTTTTTATTTCTCATACCGTTTTTGAAAATATGCCCTTTGTCGTCGCAATTGTCATCTACCTCCTCGTTATCTTGATCGTAGGAATTATCATCGTCTTCATTGTCGTCTCTGCGAACGAATAATAAATTATTTTTCTTCACCCTTTGTCTGGAATCGGATTTGAGGTTATGAACTTGTCACGCAAGACGCTAACGATCTCTTGATTCGAGAGAAAGAAATTTTTAAGGCGTGGTAAAAAAAAACCTTGCTACCTCGTGAAAAAGAATCTTGTTGTTCCATGGAAAAAAACCGTTTCGTTCGAATCGAGAGAAACCAATGAGAACACGGTTTATATGTAAAAGCAATGGAAAATTTCAGACTCCGTGATACTTTCACTATAGCGTCTCACCTAGTGTAGTGTCTTAAATTATTTTTACGAAGATCAATTTTCGATGCTTGTATACAGGATTATTCACCTCAAACGTATAGACTGAAGTTGGACTGTCTATTTGATTTCTAATAGTAGAACCAACTTTGTTTGACAATTTTCTACTGAATAACCCTGTATACAAGGATACATATTTAAATACTTGAAATTTTCTAAAATCCGCTCGTTTCTGTCATCCAAAATTTCCAGAGATTTTGCTTTTCTCTTATTCGTCTCTCGTAATTTCGATTTGACTTTTCCTTTCGATCGTACGACTTGACTCTCGCGTTTTTTTTCCATTTTAGTTGCACCTTCCTTATCGACCTCTTGCCTGCCAAAGGCATCCACTGGCGCTTCCAAAATTGCTACTGCATCTTTTCCTAGTAACGAGGTATTTTTTGCAGCGCCCTGTAGCACACTGGATACAAAAGTATCATTGGCTGTATTTTTAATTTCTTTTTTTGTAAAATTTCCATTGCTCTCTGTTCTGGATACACCTGAATACACTACCAGAAGCAGGGGTAGTAATACAGACAGTTTAAAAAGTAACGTACAAATGGCATAGGACATTGGTATTGCAAAGGGTCCAATGATTTCATCCTGTTACGTGTGAGGTTGTAAAATTTGATGAAATTGAAAATCAAAAATTTTCAGCCTACGCGTCGCACTGTGCAACTGTTTTTGGTAAGACAAGCAAAAAGTTCATTTTCTGGTATCGTCTTTGTTTTCGGCTGCCTCCTATATAACCTGTGTTTCGTTTACAGCTTCAAATTCCTAGCCATTTGAAGAGACCCTCTTTCTTACAGTCTTGCAAATTGCAAGTCTTGATTTGCGCTGTTTTTAATCCAGCTGGACAATTCTCAGCTGTGCAATGACGCCATCGAACTCGACGACCAACGCCGCAGGTGGCGCTGCATTCGCTCCAGTTGCTCCAATCGTCCCAGCCCTCAGGATCCTCCTGAACTGTAAGCACAGTAATTATATGAAATGAAATTTTTATTTTTACTGCAAAGAAATCGAGGGCTGGGACCATTTTAAAATTGACAAACTCAAATTTTCATCCGTTCGTTCTTTCCCCCATTTTAGGTAGAAATTTATCAAAGTAATACAATCTTGTTATGCGCATGCGCAAACGATCGTTACACTGGATCGAATTAGAAAATTAATTAATCTTGTCTTTTCTTAATTAACCTACATTCTTCGTCCTCGTGCCTCCATTCCATTTCTTTTACTCTATGAGGATATCTGCCTTTGAAATGCTGCTGTTTTGGATTCTCATCTTTTACATTTTTGCTTCTTCTGTCCTCGTCGTAAGAATCGTTTTCGTAATAGTTCGCGGTGTTCTTTTTAATTGGCTTTCGAAATCCTCTATGAAATTCTTTCCAATTACGGCGGGAACGATGAATTCTTCGACGATGACGAATTAACTGTGTGTTCTGATATTTAGGGAATTTGGTTTAGTCTTTATATTTATTTTCGATCGCTGTTATCATTCACCTGGGTATCTGCTATCTGGCGAGGTTCCGATAACCAATCGATATTTCCCTGTGAAGATTGATCGTCGTAGCTGGAATTACTTTTTGGCTCCTTTTCGTATCTTTTGGCACTCTTTCTTGGTTCACTCAAAAAATTTTGGATTCTCATGGCGTTACAAACGTCTTGAGGATTTTCAATTCTGAACAAAGTTCAACGTGTTAATTGGGGTTATTATACAAAATGAGCTTTTTTGTAAAAATAATGGTTGGTTACTTCAAGCTTATATTTTCTCTGTAATTTTCGTCCCTGAAACTCGACGAATTTACTTTATCCTTCATTAGGGAAAGATTAGATTTCTTCATACTAAATTCCTCATCCGAATCCTCTGGTATGACGCAGCCGAAACAATGTGTAAGGACTAATGCGGATAATACGCGCATATCATGATTTTTATGAGCAGTTTAAAGAGATTGTGATTAAAATAAAATTATAGAAAAGCTAAAAGAAAAGCCCTTTTTTCTATAAACTTTAAAAAATAAAGGCAACGTGACAGTTCGGCTGTGCATATAAATTAACATTGCGCTTGTCACGAAGTTGTCTGTGATGATTTGGAATTTTTTTTTTTGAAAATGAATGACAATACCGTACAATTTTGTATTACGTTCGGTATGAGTTTATTGACTAAATATTTTTTCTAAACTTACATCTCTTATTATTTTTAATATATATATATTCCTTTTCGATATCATTTTTCATCTATTTACATGAGTCTACTAGTCCTATCAAATATTGTAATTATATATTTTTTCTGATCTACTGAAGACTTAACTATCCCGTTTTGGAGGAACCATTTGATTTTGTAGACTTGCTTCATTGTTCACGGGAAAAATAAGAAGCGAGACATTCTGTACGGCACAATGAGAATTTTTCATTTAATCGAGTAGAATCAATTGAATTTCTTGGCTGTAATGAAAAATTGAAATGGTTAATGATGCAGCTTTGAGTTCAGTTACTTTTACTCGAATTTGATAACTGGAAAGCTTTCGAAATAAAGTACATGCAAGTGGGCGCACAGAGAATAACGAATAAATGCACGCACAATTAATAGTTAACCAAAAGTAAAAACGTAGAAAAATAATTTATTCTTCTTAAAGTAATGACAAACCGTATTAACAAAATGAAAAAGAATGAATAGATTATTCGACTGTACGATCCAACGTTTCACGGATAATTAGGAAAAATATACAATTGTATAAACCTTGCTATTCTCTTGAAGTGGATTGCAAATCGTTCGTTTGTAAAATATTGTTTTCTGATGCTACACATATTCTGTCTAGTTAGGTAAATACTATTGATTGGCTCATCGCATTTTGCTAAGAGAAAGACCATTCCAAAAATCCGTTTTGAATAGCGTATTATAGCAAAAAATTCCTTTTCTTTTTAAAAGGATAAAATATTTTGTTACCGCAAGAATGAATTTCAATTAATTTGATACAAACTTTGTACTACTAGTTTTACCGACAAATGCTGCGTTCTGGCTGTATTACATTTAAAGTCTGAAAAAGGCCTTGTGGGCTCTGCCATTTGGAATTTGACCTTGAAGTCTCAATCTTCGCACTGCTTCTCTTAGATGTTTTGGTTGCAGCGGTCCAGTTTCCTCATGAGCTTCCATCACATCGAGGGCTGAAGTGTATTATTAAAGTGCTATTAGTACAAGTGTACGAGGAAAGTGTTTTGATATTACGAACCAAGTTATAAGTACCTTCTTCGACTATTTCACCAACAAAAACTTTGGCAATACCAGACATCGCGATAACAACATTTTGTGAGACTGAGCAGCCTGTGATGGTTTGCATGATCTGCAACATTAATTAAATTATATTCTGATTGTTTATATTTTTCTAAATTCCAGTATTTAAAGGTTGATATAAATTACCCTTTTAATTGCTGCTTTGGGAAAAGCAGCTCGTCTGTACATCTCATACCTATCGAGTTGATCTTCAGTAAAATTAGAAACTAAAACCCTGAAACGAGTTTATTATGAAGTATCGAGTTTCACATAAGATATGATTTTTTGATTTTGTTAAACAGCGCAGACGTACTGCATCTTTTCTCTTTCCTCTTCTTCTAACTCCTTCTTGCTTTTCTCTTTACTCTCCCTTCTGTCTTTGACATTACTGGGCATTGAGTGCGGTAACATAATATCATTGCCAAACAAATCCTCTGCACTTTGCTCATGTTCCTCCTTGTTAATCTCATGCTTGACAATGTCCAACTCTTCCTCTATCATTACTCCAGTGACAATAGAATTAGAACCCATATCCTCCGTATCAGACTGCGAATGAGAGCTCATAGCGTCGGATTCCATCTAAACTCATAATTACACTCGATCAATTAATTATGCCTCACTAATAACAAACCCACTAATAATATCTAAAATTACCAATACAAAATAACCTAAAAAATCGCTTGCATACCTTAATAGGTATATTATCAATATCCATATTATCAGTATCCTTATTCATCAAAATTGAACCATCCTTCTCATCCTTATATTCAATATCAATGAGTTCATTTTCATTTTCGGAGTCGTCCTTACCAAATATATTATCCATTTTCTAAATAAACAGCAGAAAATAAATAGTTATAGGTTATAAATACAAACAAGTACACAAGAAAAAAAAAATTAAAAATCTTCACAGAAAATCATAATACTACATAAATAAATTACTACATACTTATCACCGTATGTCAGAGCCTCCAGCTGGCGCACTTTACTGCGTAAACGTCCTGCGACCCTTGCAAAAATCAAATAAAAGACCGGGCCAAACTATATCGACCGCTCTAACAGAATTCGCAAAGACAGCTGTTCGCTCTAGACTGACGTCAATCGTCCCGGCGCCATATTTACCCCAGTGTAAACCGATCTTAATACGATTTAACGTACCGTCCTCTTTCACGCATAGATGCGCGTTGCAAAAAATCCCTCAAAAAGATAACACGATTTTAATCTCACAAAAAAATTTAATTTAACGTAAACAATCCATTTACCCAAAAAAATCATTGTAATTAAAAATCGAGGAACATAGTATATAAAAACAAAAATTTCAAAAATCAACCTTTGCCTTGCGTGAAACGGGCTGTTAGTTTCGTAAATGTCCCGATAGGCGCGCGGTGGCAGCACCGATACCGCCTGCCGAGTGTCTACTCGTTTGTGTCGCGACGCCGTATTTGTCAATATCCTGAGAATTTTCGCGTTTTTTCGCGTATTCCCTAAGGATTTCGCGAGTGTACGGGATCCGGTTCGAGTTTGTGGCTCAAGGCAAAAAGGACAGAGCAGTGTTAAATAACGACCGGTCGTTTCGCGGCTCTAAAATTAATCGTAAACGAAGGGAGAAGAAGCTGATCTGGTCCAATACAATTCTGGCCAAGCTGATTTGTCGGCATTAGTGGATAAAAGTGAGTGAATGAGTGTTTCGATTTATCTTAGATAGACGGTCGGCGTCCTCATTTTAATAGACTGTGAATGCGGTCAGAATCCAGCTCCATGTTTTAAGATGTAAGTATCACAAATTCCTTGGATAATCGTGGATAAATGTTTTGGAGCAAAGTGCACAAGGGGAACGGGACGCTGGGTCCATCGAGACGCCGTGCACTTTTGTCATAAACACGGCTGCTTCTTTGTGTACTTGTTCTATACTGTGGTCTTTGGTATATTGTGGTGGATGAAATACCAAGACGTTGGGTTGCTTGTGTATGAATATACGTCAAACCGGTCCTGTAACTTTGGACTGGAATTTTTCTTCTGGACCCCTGAACGCTGAAGACGTTCGATTCTTTAACCCGGGCGGGTTCATTCTGCGGATTAGAGCGCATCGTGTTCTCTTATTTTTATTCTCGATATTCGATTCATGTCCAGGGTGCTTACAAGGTTCGTTGTATCCTGGAATTGTATCTGAGGATACTTTATCGATACTAATGTAAAATAGTTTTGTGGTGGCATACAGTAAACTTTTCTTTGGAATTGTTGGATCGTTGACAAATATTTTTTTGTATGCATGCAGTGAGTTTTGATAGGTTTTTATCGGTGAAGGTAGCAACTCATTTGTTTTTCTAGCTTTGTTTTGCATTTCTTCCATATATGGATTTGTTCGGTTTGACTTATTCTTTGGGTCTATTCTTCTGCATGTGTCTTAGAAGGATTCCGAGTCCATTCTTATGGGTTACATAGTTGGTGGTACGAGGTTTATGCAGATAACATCTTTGTTTGTCGATTTGCTACCAGGTAGAATCAGATTTACATTGAAATAAGGGAAAACTAGAGACGGAAGAGTAATGTGGCTTGTTGAGCAAGATTGATTACTATGTGCAGCTGACTTGTATCCTTAGTTGTCGTGTTGACTTCCCGGCTTATCGTACTGCATATATTTTTAATAATATATCAGGAAATCACACGACAAACAAGATATTGTTAAACACTACTCATATTTTGTAATATTTTATTGTCATTGTAATTCCTTACATGAGAATAGTTTCTGCAAACTCAAAAATTATATTTCAACATTTAATCGCACATTCCCCAATACATTGTCTGCACAATATCTCATTTTAAAAGATCGTTATCAGATTATTATCGAAACCCAGTGTACATACACAAAATCCTCTAGCAGCTTCCTAAAAGAAGTTAGCTACAGAAATAGCTAACATGATTCAAACGCTATATCCAAGACTTGTTGGCAAACTGTATTTTTATTGCAGATATTAACTATATATAAACACAAAGCTAAGCAAGCTAAGACTCTGACTCAGAGTACATAATCCCATGTCAAACAACAGCATACAACAATAGCCACTGCGTATATGTTAAAATATCAATCTCAAAGAAATCTTCAGCAACTGACGTTGCAAAATTGCATAAATCAAATAGTGGTGCATGTGAACACTTGTGCCTACACAAACTACCACCAGAGGTACCGAACGTGCATCCAAATATACATAAATATCTATATAATCACCATAATGTCAATAGCAAATAGTATTAAAGATCAATAAACCGTTATCAAATCAGCATAATTTCTCCATACAATATGTCAGTACATGCTTACAGTAAAAAATCCAGCAATTGACAACAATTATGAAAGACTACAGCATCCCAAAATTACACAAACAATTCAGGATCGGTGGAGTGAAATATACCAACCCAGTATATACAACATTGAAGCATCGAGTCATCTTATAAAAGCATTTCATAATGTACAACAGTTATCCAAGAAGCTACGTACACCCATTGGCTTGATGTACCATTTTGCACAGTTAGCAATGCCTAGCAACAAGTACAGTTTCAGCAATTACAGGATATAAAACCTGATGGATGCTGACTTGTTAATCTCAACACGTATGATACCTACCATATACCGGTTCATTACTGATGTATTAGATTATTAAAAACAAGACACTAAAGCATCACTGTCCACAGTGTTACAGTAAGAATTTTTTACTTCAACATAAGCGCTTCCCGTTACTGTTTTTAATCAGTAACTCAAGCATCGTTACTCATAATCATTTAAAAGTCATTTTCAGATTATCTCTGCCTGCTTATGCACTGTCCACTACCGTCTGTAACTTAATATTCTCAAACAGTATCGCTTGTCATTCACGTACATTGGCACCCAATTGGTAATGCTGACCTACGAGTCTGTCGGGACTTGCAGACTTGCACCTTGATCAATATATGACAGTCAAGGTAAAAAGTTGCAAAGGAGGAAAGGGTTAACAAGAGCAGCTAAAAGAAAGTGAAAATGACAAAATGGCCGACGAGCAAGGACAGCGAAATTCTTCATTGGACACGCATCTCCCTCCATTTACAACAATCATTTTCTAGCTGCACTGTTGGGGGATCGACATTTGCGATTCACTGTGCGCCATGTGCGTGACGAGATCCAGGATCGTATTTTATATGTACACATATATATAGAGATTAACGTCCGTCCATAAATATATATCTGCACACATATGATTCAGTGGGTAACGTCTGGAAATAGGGATTTCGCGTGCTTAGGAGATAGGTGTGTACGTGTCAGGGGAGCAATGTATAACTGTGAAATTAAATACAATCTTGTACCTGTACTTTTCTGTATGCAATACTTTCCAGTTTAGAGGTAGATAAAAATATCTAGATTCGATGCACGAGGTAAAAACAACTTGATTAAGCACTGTAGCTCGCAAAATCAAAATTTTGAGTCGCGAAAGCAACGTATTTGTGGCTCTGAATTTATGCATTGTATCTATACTTTGTATATCATAATTTCAAATAGCAGGATAACTATAGAATTTAGAGTCTAAGCTAAAACTATGGTTACCCGTAAGAACTGTAGCATACAAAAACGCAAGATCAATTTTCTATTACGAGAGCAACGTAAAATATTGTACATACGTATTACTAGCTAATAAATACAATGCACGCCGAGCAGCAGGTAGGAGCAAAGCTTTTGTATAAGCACTTTCTATACGGTGGCTGTTATGAAAATGATCAAAGGTAAAAAGTCCGCTCTTTGACGTACGGGAGAGGGCGCAGATTCTTTTCTTGTCTTTTTCTTTTTCTCTCCTCGCCCACCAGAACGACGGGAAACGCGTATCATACATTTTTGTCGCTCTGACGACACGCCTCGATGCGCGTCTGAAGACAATTGGACACTCCCCCTGAATCGTGGGATTACATACATTGCATATACGTTATTTGTTATTTTATTTTTTTTTTACGTTGCTCTTTGTTTGATGTATCTTTTACTTTTTTTCTCTATCTTTTATTTTTCTTTTTGCTTTAGGTGCGAAGAGGCCTCGGAGGTGGAGACGCATCAGCAAACGGCAGCAACGACAATGGGTGTCGCTGAGGACGATACGCCTTCCTCGCTGACTTCTCATCCCAATCCCACCTCTAACAACCCCAACCAAGAAGGTGAGTCTTCATGAAACTTTGATTGAGAAATTTTTCGTTTTTTTTTTCAGCAATGTGTCAGATACTTTTAACTAAAAGTCTGACGCGTCGCTGACAACGATATACGCCTTGTTAGTGTTGTTCGGCGATTTTTTAATATGTTCCACGCGGTGACGCGCGACTTTGAAAATGCACCTTAAGCTTGACTATCTCGATATAGGTAGTCCCCTCGACGTACGGTATGGAATATGCGATTCCTAGTTGAAATACTTTGAAAAAGTGACATTTCGATTAAACAAAGAGGAAAGGAGGTGGCGGCAAATTGCTATTATTTTTTAATACAGATAACGAATGATAATAGGAAAATGGATTTAAATATTAATATTTTTGTTTTTAATTTCCTGTATAGAATTTATATGGGTTCGCCATTAGGGAAAGGATCGTTAGGAATATAAATTATGTAAGTGAACTGAACTATGCGGTACCTTGTCCGCAGTGTTCGGAGAACACGTATGAATATAAAAAGATTAGATACTATTTTTAGCGCGCCAACATCTGCTAGATCCAAGGTCGAAGTCAGGGACGTCGGAATTGTCCTGGCAATTTCGCGTAAAAGTTTCGCGAATTTTCGTTTGGAATTTTTTTTCCCCGTTGCCATGGCTACGATATTATTACGTGCCGCCACCAATCGACTGATCCATTTCACATTGGCTGGTCCATTTATTAACGATATACGTCGGGCGCAGTTTGCTCGTCGTCCATTAATCGTTGCCGATGACGCTTTGTTCGTTGTGTTGTCGCCCTGAGGAATTCGTCGACGCCATTGTAAACGTATCCCTCGTGGATTATTCGAACGTGCGGACAAAATGTATATATACACGCATATATAATCCGTGCGTAGGAATTTCACTGAAATTCCACAATTCGTCATGCATACACGTCTCTCTGGAATCGTAAAAAAAAAAGAAAGACTGTACCCGATCGTTTCGGTGGTAAAATAATATCGGAACGAATCAATAAAAAATTGTGTCATTGTTATTTTTCAATCGATTCACGCCCGATCGCATTGAACTCTCGTAACAGTGGAATTGCGAACGATGAAAAATTTTCAGTTCGAATTCACGGTCGTCCATTTACAAAAGGAACAAAATTGCTTCCTGGATCAGGTCTGGTATGATCCCTATGAACCCTGAAATTGGAGTTGGATGAACCTGGGGTCAGGTCGCCGGGATCAGGATC
>JAYRCB010000402.1:521732-534942 GCA_036026315.1 Trachelus stipa
ATATATATATATATATATATATATATATTTGCCGTCTTACCACGTGCAAGTCGAACTTTATCAGAGTGGAAATCCTGCGCTATTTGCTGCAGATTTCTGCTGCGTTTGCATGCACTGCCTTTATGATTCCCTATGATATACATATGGATATTGAAAAATATTAGCGTCACGTATAGCCGCGCGATCGACGCACGAAAAATTTCTTTAAATTTCGAAGTAAACCGAGAATTTTGCATTCTATTGATAACGATCGGCAATAAAAACGTTTTTACGACGAATTTCATTTTTTGCTCGATTAATTTTTTTTTCTTTTTTTTCTATTTTCTTTTTCTCGGATGATAATTCCACAAGTCCCAGAACAACTTGTTGCGGGATCCATGGTAAATACAATATAAACACTTTCACCCAACTCGCGTGGATCTTAACGTCACGATTTCCCGTCACGGTTTTTTTTTCCATATTTTTTCATAGTTTCCTTTTTATTGTCGATAATAAAAAAAAAATCGATTGGCACGTTACGTTACGGATTGCACGCTCTCGCAGCGCGTAATTCAAATTTTTTTCTTCGCGGCTACGTAAGTCATTTTTTTAAATTAATGGGCCACCGGGTTCGACGGACCGATTAAACGTACGATAATAACAACGGCGCGTTTTTCAAACAGGGAATTACAAAATTTGACGTAATTTCCGGAAATAGGGGACAAAAATGCTATCTCACTCTTATCGCGGATAGTCAGCTGATTTACGCGAAAGACTCGTGATCATATATATACATATACACACACGTATATTAAAAAAATAATATCGCCCACCTCACTTCGATAGGACGTATAAAAAAAAAAAGTACTAATGCAGTATTTCACTCAGGCCGGGACTGCGTCTTGAACCGTTGCCAACTGCAGCCGCGCAATGAATCCCAGCAGTGCTGGCAACTGCACAAACTTCTGGAACACCTTAGCCAGCCGTTCAAGGGAAATGGCCGTCGTCCCTATTGCCAGCTGGTTCGTGGGTGTTCTGGGTCAAGTGTACGTCACCCGACGATACGGCATTTCGTAACACGTACGAGAGGCCGTCTCGAGTGGTCGAATGTGGTAATAACGAAAGAAAAAAAAAGTCCCTAGACAGCGACAAACAAAGCGCAAACACGTCTCTATCGTTCTTCGTTAAACGCGAAAAAATAATTTTGTATCGGTGAATGGTAACTGAGGATTTTATTGTATAGGGAATTTTTTTTTATAACGGTACCCCCCCTGCTCACGAAAAAAAAAATTTTGTCAACGTTAAATCTCACCCGGTGTACACTCTTATTCCCATTGCTGCACGGATAGCGATATAACTACTGGCAACTTACTGGCTTGTAATCTCATTCTTGAGGCTCTGTACGCTTTGTAAATATGTATATGTATCTTCTAAAGACTCGATTCACGGTAATCGCAATAATAATCGCGACGGCTTCAGTGTCCCGTTCGACATTTATAGCGTCGAGTTTTGCAACCGCGATGATGCACCCTGCGGAAGAGATTTATCTTGGTCGTTTACTCTGCGGGTAATAGGACGCGGGATATAACGGTTGTACTGTCCTAGGGAATTTTTTTTTAGCGCGTTTGAATGACTAGGGGAAAATATTTTAGCTTCGTTTTACAGTCGAAAGTTCTGGGAGCGTCGAGGCGAAACGATTTTGGAATTTTGTGCGTCTAGGGAATTTTTCCTAGGGATTTTTTTTTTTCGTTCGTCGATATTTCATTGTTCGTTGGCTGCTCGAGACTTCGATCATTCGTTTCGCGATCGATAACGTCGCATGGGAAAATTTGGCTCAGGAGATAAATCGATCGCGACGGGTGCCGTTGATTTTGATATTTTACTTTTTTTGGTTTTTTTTTTCGGCCTACTTTTCCTTTCGGGTATTCAACGGACTCTAGAAATTTCGGCCACACTCACTCGGCCGTTATTTTGCCGTAAAAGAAGTAGGTGGATTTATGCCTGGTTCACATGTCACGGTAAATAGGTATACACGTTTGTGTATGGTCGTTTTTTTTTATGCGGTTGCATAACTGCCTCGGCCATCATGGGATCGTCTTATGGCGCCTGGTTATTTAACGCTTGGTACTACGACGTCGTTCGACGCCGGCGAACGTAAAAGAAATATTATTAAATTTTTTTTTCTTAGATTTCGTAATCCCTTTTTAAATTTTGTGTACCAATTTTATTTGTGCGATAAAACCGGAGATCGCATCTGACGTAATCGATGTACTTTGCTTGTCTCGGAGATATCGCGGGATTATATGGGTCTAGGATTTTTGAGGTTGATACTTTGTGTTGGATTTTGAAAAAAAAAAACATTTTTTTTTCTATCGGGTCAGCTCAGCTCTCGATGCAATCGTCATGGTTCACTGGATACAGTTGAACTCGTCGGCCCCGCTAACGATAGTCATTAATTAGTCGTGTGGATTATTTAACCCAGTTTCGCGATGACGTTTGAGATCGCAGAGAATCCGAATGCGGCATTCAGTTTTCTTTGATGATAATTTTTTTTTTCTCTTTATCGAACGACACGAAACGATGGTCTAGAAGGGATTTTGGTTAAATATATTTTTGCACAAGCTTTTTGCATTTTTTTTAAATTTTTGAAAAAAAAGATTAACCGGTTTTTTTGCATTTCGAAGAATTTTTACGGGGAATCATGAGTCGTGGTTTTGTGCAATTGATGAAATTTTTTTTTATTATACGATCATCAGCGGATTCATGGGGATCATTGTTATGTACTTTTTTTTTATATATGTTCTATATCTATCGCCGCTATATCGGGATATCAATTGAACGTAAATATTGACGTTACGTGTTATACGCAGCAGGACTGATTTTGCTCATTTTACATAACACGCAGGCGCACGGATAATTTCATGAAAATTGTTTATCAACGTGGCGATCGAATTTATAATTCCCGCCAAACACGTGCGCCGATACTCGGGCATAACGGGGAATCCCCTTATTCTCAGGTTTGACAATCTTAAATAAATATTTAATTCGACTCGTACAGTCATTATCACCGATGGGTCTGAGAAATTAAACTTTGAGAACACACTGATACGATTTCTGCGCGTCAAATGGTATGACACGTGTCATAAAAATTTTACTCGGTTGAGATTTTTTTTTTTGAGAAATTTTTTTTCGAAAATCGTTACAGTCAACTTAACGGCTGGTCTCGTTTTGAAATTCGAAATCGTTCGACCGGCTACTCGCTCTGGTTCCCTCGTTACGTGGCAAAAATCATTTCCGCGGTTTGTTTCGCGGCCGCCCGCAATTCCGTGAACGGTTCGACGCGTGCGGCACTTTCTTTGAGTTTCCGGTTTTACGAGAAAATCCGTGTATATATATATAATTTTTTTTTAAACCGTGCAAAATTTACTGATTAACCACAGCAAGTGTATCCGGCTACGGCACGAGTCGGTTCGACGAGACGGCGATTGTTCATTTTTTGCAAAGTGGTACGAGATATCCGCGAGCACTTTCGCATGCGAATTACGCTATTAGCCATTTGGTTGGTGCGTGACAGGATTTTTTTTTTCTTTTAATTCACCCTCGTGGCACGTGCTGCAGTTTTTAAGTTAAAGAGGAAAAAAAGTCAGTCTTTGTTATCATTCGAATTATCACTGTTATTAGAAACACGTGACTAGTCTGTTATCTGTAAAAATGAATTTCCGTATATGAGCCGAGACAACGATAACGTTACGTACCGATTAATCTGTAGTCTCGAAACTTTATCGCCGACACATATTCAAATAGACAATAAAATCGTGATTAGTCGACCGACTATTATGCAATTTTTTTTCGCGGTTTTAATGTAAAACAAAATTTATGTATTTTCAAAATTTTTTTTCTTCCACCCCAAAAACTTATCAGCTTATCAGACCGTCGCGCGAGGCGCTTACGCGCTTTAGCTAATTTGAACTGGCACGCTGATTTTATACACAGACGCCACAGTGTCTCTTTGGTAAATGTGATTATCCGTATGGGGTCCCATTTTACACGGTGGTTTCCAGGAAACGCGACATTAGACCGGCAATATAAATGATAACGGAACCTGATAACGCGTTAAAACACTCATCGTGTTTGCACCTTGATACGAGTCTGGTTAGAAACACATATATACACATTGTAGTTATAAAAGTTCATAAAGCAAAGAGAATAAGCGCGATAACCCTTTTTCTTGATTTTTTACAAAGCGACAATTAGTACAGTCCGTGCCAAGGAGCATTTCGAGAGAAACGTCAGGAGGACCAGGGGGGGTCTGTAAAATAGAGTGTCGAATTTTAATCAAGGCGCGGCAGATGGATCATCCTGTAATTAGCCTAGTACAAATTAGCAGGACAGTCCAAACAGTGAGTCATGATATTTCGGCGTGAAGGATTTGACTGTGTAATTTCGTCGAGAGGATTGAAATTTCGATAATTTTCGTTGCGGACGATACGCACGTGTTTGATTAGTGCGTTGTTATGACGCTATTTTTTTATTTTTTTTTCTCTTTATTTATAGAATTTTATTCGACGCCATTAACGACGCCTACCTCTTCCCTGCGTCTAGGAAGAATCTTTATTCGTGCCAGTATAAAACTCCACATGCAACAAATAGACACGCCGTCTTAGTCAGCCATTCGGACACGCTTTCTGTTTTTGTCCGTTCAAAAGAAACATGGCAGGGCACACGAAACAAGTGTAATTACTCGGGAGGCTTTCCATTTCCAGCGACGTGCGATGGCCTTCCTTCGTTACGCGTTGCAAAATTAATAAGTCAACGCCCGGTTATAATTATACGTATATTCGTTGTCTTTCATTTAAAAATCGAATATACCGATCTAAAAATAATTTTAGCATCGATATGACAATAATACGATATATCGCGTATGATCTACATGTGATGTATAATATTCTGCATATACGAGTATACCATATGTAACATACATCGTATCTATTATATAACATAAAATAAACTGTATACCCAATTAACGATACAGCAATCAGTTTCACGGAATCGCCCAGAAGCTCCATTAAAATTTCATTTCGAAATGTTCCCGCGCCCGAGTCACGTGACTCGGCGATAATAATAAAAATTTGTAAATTCGTCTGAATCACAAAAGCAAAGTCAAAGGTGCGTCAAAGGCGATACCGCTCGACACACTTAATTCCCGACACACCTACTGACTCCATTACCCACCGTCTAGTCCCCATCGGACTTTGAATAAAAATCGGCGCACACACGATCGTCCCCGGACCCCGCTCCGGTCCTTAATGCCAAGAACAATCGTCAAAGTCGCCACAATCGTCCGGCGTCGCGCACACAGTCGCAGAAACGCCCGAAGACCGTTGGTTACTACGAGTCGCCACCACCAAAGCCCATAGTCGCTCGCATAGACACTAGCCCACCGTGAACCAGAGCGTTCGAAGCCGAGCGGTGGGGGTAGCCAGCCGGTCGGCTCGGTCGCCGCGCCAGGCCGAGGCTCGACTCAGGCCGCGAACGTTGCCAGACCCGAGAAAGACAGTTGAGCTGCGCGCGAGTTCGAGCCGATCCGTACGGCTGCTGCGTTCCGTGTCCGGCCACGGATCCGTGACGTAGGGCCCCCGCTCGTACCTACTAGGCACGTACCAGGAGAACTGGCCTGAGATGGAAAGAGGTACCAGACTGCTTGTGCCGTGACTAGTTGTGTCTTTGCCGTGCCAGCGGACGGACTTCTGTATACGCGAACGCCTTCTAGGTCGCGCGATATAGTTCGTGGCCGAAACTCGAAACGTGAGACCGGTCGTTGAGGTTGCCGTGTTCGGTACGGTTTTTGTTTACCAAGTTTATCTCGAGTTTTCGTTTCTCTGCGAAGTCTGCTACACGCTGATTTTTCTTTGTCAACATGGGTTAAGCGGCTCTGCTGAATTCATGGGACGAACCGGGAATCGAGTCTCGAGCGACAGTCGTTGCTCCGGGGAATTGTGTACTACAGGAGTCATCTGGAAGGTGGTTTTTTTTTGAGGTTAGACATCGTTGCTTTTTCGGTGATTTAATTTGAATGGTGATCGAGTGTTACGGGTTCGGAGTATGACTGAGAGTTTACATCGAACGACGTATAACCAAGTAGGAATGTGTTGTTTTACTTGGAAGTTTTTTTGAGTTATTGTGTCTGACTTTGGATAAGGAACAGTCACGTTCAACTGGTCGCTGATCCAGAAGTGGTTCTGGTGGTGTCGACTCCGTCTGCCTAGTAGGAGACCGGCCGAGCATTCTTTGCGGGACGATATTGAGTCGGGCCTGTTGGCTGGTTTACAATGGGCTTTTTCAAAGTCCTGTGAACGCGTGTTATTGGCTGTGCTAAGACGCGATACCTGGTGAACTTTCGGGAACCTGGTTGAACTCGGACTGGATTTCATCGAGTGCCGGTGCTGTGTCTCCTTCGTGGAAACTCGCCTTGGCAGTTCTCTCTGTATAGATATATACACCGGTGGACAGGCCTCTGACACTCTGGGACTTGTCGCTCGGAATAGACGAGGCTAGCAGAGTGCCGTTTTGTAGAGACGTTGCTTCCAGACCTAAAGGCGCGTTCTCAAGTGACGATCGCGGAACGGGTATTATAATATACAGTGCAGTGTTACATATCGCTGACTTTGTTCCAAGATACCCACCCACGTTCCTTACTTTGGACAATTCGATTTTGACGGCTCTTGTCATCGGCTATTGAATATCGACGAATTTTCCTCAAGCCTTTTTTTTCTGTTTACAATATCGCTCGGCGGGTTCCGACACTTATCTCTACGTACGCGAACGCTCCTGTTCCAACGTATCGCCTGACTGTACGCAAACGACGAAGAAAAAGTCTAATTGTACTTAAAGGCGGAATCGCAAGGTGTGCGAGAGCTGCGACCAAGCGTCCATGAGATACAAAATTTTTTTCAGTGTGAACCAAGGTGAGATGGTGTGAGATACGTTTGAGACCTTTAAAGAAAAAATCGACAGTACAAGCGTATCGATATTCCTATCTGACTTGGAGCCCAAAGGTCAAAAGTTCACGTAACCAGTATTGCCGTTGAGACCAATCTAACTCAACCCTAACGGAGTACCTTAAATAGACCAAAATAATTGACAAGATCAATAATTAAGAGATAGTGCAATAATTTTTATCACCCAAAAGAGTTTGTCGACTTGGCGAGTTAAACGCTTTAAAAATATTTTTCATTAAAAATTTTTAATATTCCCGCCACCGGTGACCTCTCGAAATCGTCTTCTGCACCGGTAACGATTCGACCCGTGGTCGGAATCTTCGTGAGAAGGACTGTACAGTCGCGCGCAAAAGTTTCGTACGTTCATGGACCCTCGCGAACTTCGTTATCAGTCGAGGACCGACTTTGATTTTTGATTAGGGTATCGCACAAGGATATCAATATCGAACGGTGTTATCTTACGTTCAATGAGTTATCAGTGCTCTCACGTGTTTATATACATATATATATATCCCTGTGGAATAAGTGGCTGTGAGGAAAATTGTGCCTGTGACAAAAGCCGGGATAACGCTTAACCCGTCACGCAGATTGTGATAACGTTATTTTAAGAGTGCTTTGTGGCAAGTCACGTGGGATTACATGAAAAATCGTTGTCGTTATCAGGAAGATTGTTTCTCGATAACCTATGGGGACAAACGAAAAAAAAAAAAAAGTCATATGGAGGAAGCGAAGGATCATTAATATCGTTTCTGATCATCGCGCCACAAGAGACCAGGTCGCTTTATTGCTGGCGCTTATAGGAGTCGCGTTCTAACGGAGCAACAAGTGCGACCGGGACCTCAGGGCCGTCTTGTAATTTCTGGTGCCCCGTATGACGATAGTCGAGAAAAAGAGGCTATGATTGCGGAACGCTAGGAAATTTTTTTTTTTCATGGTGATTAAATTTACAAAATTTCTTTATCAGCTCGAAGTACTCTTTTTGACGTGCAACAAGTAGAGAGCGTCGGCACGTGACGCAGGGCCGTCGGTACTCGTCGAACGTAATCGGGCGAATGTTCTGACGCAAGTGAAAACTGTTTGGTGACATTAACCGCGATAACTCGTGCTGGCTTGATAAGACTCGAAAATTCCCACCACTTTGCTATTTCCTATTAGACCCCCCACCTTCGGGCCATATTTTCCCCTTGTTTATTCTCAGGGTCAATTCGGCGACAGTCGCGCTCGGACGGGGCCTCAGGAAGTATCGAGCCGGATCTGGTGACTCTGAGACCAATTTCTTTTCTCGGCTGTGATAACGACTGTTAATTACGTTATCCGCGAAAGTACTGGCTGACCTTGGGATCCAAGACAAAGAAAATCGTCGACCAGGGACGTACCACGAGGGGGCCCATTTTCGTCGATCCTGATGATCCTTCGGTTTCGCTGAGAGACGTGAAATAAGAAAATTGTCTTGAATGACTTTCCTATTCTGTGGATTTGCCTTCGACTTGGCTGACGAGAAAGTTAAACAAATGCCTGTCGCATCAGACGACTGGGTTCCGCACCCGGCTAAAATCACCAGCTCCATCACCACTGTCAAGGGTACCACCATACAGAATACCACCACCACCGCCTGGATGTCACCCTATAGTCGGGCTGGACCACCTGATAGGGGTGCTGCCAATAATAACAATGGTGTCGTCATACTCGAGGGGTGCAGACCACCCGCTGCTACCACGGCTAGACGATTTCTCAGGTGGTTCAGCAGACTCGGTCAGCCCCCGATTGGCAAATCAGGTAGGCAATTGATTCTTTGATCACATCTTATCAGTTATCGATGAACCTTTGCGCCGCGCTATCTACAGTTGTGATTCGCTAGTGATGGCAATTGGATTGATAAGAGGGATCTTGTTTTGCGTTACTGTAATTTATGGCTTTTTAAATTTTTAGTGTTTTTTTTTTTTCATTGTGCGTAGGTCGTTCTGGGTTTCTTCTTCGATTCAGATAATACCCAGGTGCTTCCTCAGAAATTTTTACCTAATTTTTGTTCTTTGAAGATTTTAAATGTTTTCAATGCTTTTTTTTTTTGGATTTTGTTGGCTGTACTTTCTACAGCTATTGAAACGTGGGCAATGGGTGGGTTCATTGATGGATTTCACTGGACATCTAGTTCCTTTCCTTTTTCTTCTTCAACAGAGACAGAGACCCGTACCTAGCTGCTACCTTGGTAGCTTCCACAAAGAATCCAACCTAACCTGAAAGAGCGAGAATCAGCTGTTGATTCTCGTTCTTGGAAATTTCTACCTGACCTGATCAGCTTTGTCAGAGGGACATTTAAAAACTGCCACGCCCTCCACAGGGAATCCAATGAACCATCCTTAGGTCCTGGTCTACCTGATGCCGAGACCTCAGGAAGATCCTCCCGTAGCTAAGATTTTGTAATTCTTGAAGGACCTCGTATAATTTTTTTATTTGCACAAAAATTCCAAATTCACAATAACATGCGTATAGACAGTTTCAAATTCGATAAACACGGTGGATTTTGCCCGTTTTACAGGAATTTCATAATTTGACGCAATTCCAGGATTTTTCTTAAAATAATTTAATTTCTCTGCAAAATTTTCATTGCGCCGTCCACGTTTATGGATTTGCTAGGGAAGTTCCATATGCGAAGGTCGTGCACATTATTCACCCTCTTTTGAATAGACCGGTACTGGTTCCTCTTGTTGTCACCTGGCCCGGTAACGTAAACAGGCCGTATTACCAGTCGCGTATTTCCTTTCTCACGTATAACGGGTGTTTCACAAATAACTCAACCTCTTCATACACCATACCAGTACGAGTCTTTGATATTTGCACTGCTTCATTTTGTTATCCAGCCGTCACTGAACAACAAATTGCATCCCAAATTTCGTCTGACCATCCGAAACTTTCCGTACACCGGGTATATAGCCTGATCCACATTCAGCCGTATCGTTCCCTCAGCGACGAATAAAAAGACGTCGATTTATTTTGAACTGGTGACATAAAGTCAATAATCCAAATTGACATTTTTATTGATAAGGTATTTTTTTATTCTAATCAATATTTAAACGCAGCCGCATCTGTCGTTGACACGACATATGCTCGGCACGTATTCGGTCCACCCTGTAGAATATATTTGCAATTCGATTATCGGACTTGGTCTAAAAAAAAATATTTTCAGCGTATACACCAACTAATGATACATATTTTTTTCTCTACAAAATTTAATCTTTTAATTTTCTCACGTTGGCACTGCCAAACCTAAATCTTTCGAAGCAACTCAAGTCACGGTAATCTCCATAGGCCACGTATATCCTCAAGAAAAGTAGGTCACATACGTGACGAAATAGAAATTGAACGTTTAGTATAGGAATCACTTAGTACTAATATAGATCCCATATATATATATACATACATGTGTGTTTGTACGTACGATAAATACACAGGCCACATATAATAGGTAGAGTAACTATAGAGTCCGTTTGCAATAACTTCATCGTTCGATGACGTCATACTTTGAAAACTTGAAATTGTGTTCTTGGTTGACTTTAAAAAAAAAAATTTCACCATGCTCAGATCCACAAACCCATAGACGGGTATCGCTTATAATTATCAAATTTGAAAATCGTACCGGTCGAGTGTTTCCCAATTTTGTAAAAAAAATGAAACCAAACACGGTTGATCAATGAACGTCGGACGAATTTCAATGGCCTCGCGGGTCCTCGAAGAGAAAATTTTATATTCTCTCCGTGTCGATCGGACGATACGTTTTTTGAATTTACCAATCGATCGCGTTAAACAGTTCGGCACTTGCGTTGCTTTGGGATCGGTTATTCAGGCGATACCTTGTATCGATGAATTTTTTTTTTTTTTTTTCGTGACTTCGTAACGATTTATACGTAGACGTTTAATGGCTGGAAAATTGTTGCTTTGAATTTAGGCGCCGTTTACTAAACGCTGCAACAGACGCGTCATACCGTCACGAATGCGCGGAGAACGCTGCGCATACGTAATTGATGTCGTCACTAATCGTCATGCACGACGGAGCCAATGCGCGTGGGTCGCGCACGAAACTGTCTAATAGGTCAAGTCGCTATGGCTATTACGAGATCATTAGGAGGGAAGGTTCACATGTGAAAGTTTTTAGGACTGCAGTTTGGATGGTATTTAGTTTGTGCGTGGATATTAAAAAAAATTTTTTTTTTTGAAAAATATAATTTGGAATTGTTTTGCAATTTATTTTTGGTTGCGAGTGATGATTTGTTTTTTTCATACTGTTGTTGTTGGCTGTACTTTTTCATTGTATGGACATTCAGCACGTGAATATTCTCAGGGTGGTCTGTCTTTGTCGCTCCATGTAAACTGTCACGCTCGGGAACAACACCTGTCAAGCATCGAACTGTCAATTGTCATTCGCCACGTGTTACTTTGTCATCGTAAGTCATCAGTGTGACTAAACACTATTTATTAGCCTTGCGACCTGAATTAATGAACCCTCCTCTACTCGAGCATGCGCACAGCGATTATGGTTGTGCTGCTGTTGTATGAAGTTTCATGAACAATTCCTGTTTTTGTTTCGTTTTGTTTTCATAAATTTTCGTGGATCTTCTTTTTTGTCGTGTACAATTTTATTGTTTTTGAGCTATTTTAATGGGATTTAATATACGGATATATTTTGTGCAATTTTTTGTTGGCCTTAAATACTGTTCACGGCAATTCCAATTTGAACAAAATATATTGTACAAACAAATGTTGAACAAATATAATTTTGTTCTATGTTGTATATATCCGTTATATCTTATCACGTTTGTTAACCGTTACTGCTGCTCACGGCAATTCCAATTGAACGAACTAAACTGTTCGGGTTTTATCCAGTACACAATCGACTACTCGCAACTGGCGATTACTTGGTTATGCAATTATGTGCACTCACCAATTCTTGACTCGTCGTTGAACATTCGTAATCATGCGATTCATTGATAGTTCTAGGGAGTTTGGATTTTTTTTTTGGAGGGAATTTCAAAGCATTATGGATTTCGTGGACGAGACTTTGGTATGACTCTCATGAAAAATTGAGAAACTAAAATCCTTAAGGCTCACCTGAAACGCGCAATCGTTCGACCCTGAACAGTCTCTTGCGCAAAACAGGCATTAGTCCCTTTCGCTCTAGGGATTTTCATTATGATTTTCATGCCTACCAGACACATCGTAACCCGAAGTAACCTCGAGGCTATCGAACAGCCGCGACAAGGCGAACAAATTAACTACGGTGCTGCCACCACAAACTTGTACGGCGAACAGTTGGAAAATCGATTAAATCCATCGTCCTCCAAGTTTCTTTCAACTGTTGGCCAAGAAAGTCTTCCAGAACGAAATAAATTAACAGTCACATGAAACAAGTCCAAGGACACTTCCGCATGATAATAAGTCTAACCTATCAGACCTAAATCGCTCCATCACAGTACAAATTTTCTTCTATCAGACCCCTGGACCTGGTAGCGTCCTCCCTGAACTGCTACAAGGTCCATAAATGAACAGTCATAAGGAACCAAGAAACTCTTCCAGAACGAAATAAATTAACAGTCACGTGAAACAAGTCCAAGGACACTTCCGCATGATAATTGATTTAACCTATCAGTCCTAAATCGATTCATCACAGTACAAATTTTCTTCTATCAGACCCCTGGACCTGATAGCGTCCTCCCTGAACTGCTACAAGGTCCATAAATGAACAGTCATAAGGAACCAAGAAACTCTTCCAGAACGAAATAAATTAACAGTCACGTGAAACAAGTCCAAGGACACTTCCGCATGATAATTGATTTAACCTATCAGTCCTAAATCGATTCATCACAGTACAAACTTTTCTTCTATCAGACCCCAGGACCTAGTAGCGCCTAAGTCCCCCCTGAACCGGTACCAGGTCCATAAATTAACATTCACAAGGAACAAGTCCAAGGACACTTCCGCATGATAATAGATCTATCCTATCAGTCCTAAATCGATTCATCACAGTACAAAATCTTCTTCTATCAGACCCCAAGATCCCCTGAACCGGTACCAGGTCCAGCTCGGACCTCTGTCAGGTCCTCGATTTTAATAACGAAATTATTATCATTAGAGTCGACAAAATTTTGATTTCATTTTTTTTTTATTTTCCAAACCCCTCAAGCGACACCATTTTCAGTACTATCTAGCAAACAATCACGGATGTTCACCTTTTTGTTCGT
>JAYRCB010000402.1:535042-559765 GCA_036026315.1 Trachelus stipa
ATTTTCCAAACCCCTCAAGCGACACCATTTTCAGTACTATCTAGCAAACAATCACGGATGTTCACCTTTTTGTTCGTTTGTTTATTCAATGCACTGTGTACTTTCTGGCTTATCGCATCTTATCACTACGCTTCTTGGTACTCGAGTACATTAATACGTTACGTACGTGTATACACTGTCTTCACCTCCCCTTCGCGCACCCCCGTCCCCTCTCTCGACGAGGACGTTGATCCGCAAGAAAATAAAAGAAAATTTCTCGGGGATGATACACACAGGTGTCTCGTAGGATAATGGGCAGACTGACGATGAATTGTCGCACGTATGACGCAACCGCCATTCATACGTTGCTCCGTGTAATTTATCATAAGGCGAAGCACCCGAGTTATTTTCATGTATACCTGCACGAGGAAGTCACTGAAGCGTCGTGCATCTTTCAGCTGCATACGTAACATCCGTTTTTGGCTCTTCCGAAAAATTCATATGAATGATATATGAGATAGATTTTTTAAATATATTTTTTTTGCTGCATTATATATGTATGTATATGTATGTTAAGTATATCTTACATAATTGGAAAATATATCTGTATATTTATTTGGATAAATGGGGGATATATATTTTATAAATATATTCGATATATCACGAATATATTCAATATATTTTGCAGGTTAATTTTATAAAAGACCTTTGCATTGTGGGACGCGCAAGAGGTCGGTAGGGTTGCCAGTTGGAATTGTCTTACGTAGTTGTCGTTTTAAGGTGTTTTTAATACTTTATACGAAAACAGACTTCGCGTTTACCGTATATGTGAAATTTCTTAAGTTTACGAGGTATAATTTTTTGTTGGGACAAAAAATAATTATAAAACGCAAGAAAACAAAAAATGGGTACGGAAGCCAAGGATGGCAATTCCGCGAAATATTTTTCTGTCTCAGTATGGATTCTCTCATCCTTGAGCGACGGACGCAGCAAAACGACGTCACGCGTTCGACATAAGGTCCCAAGAGAATTCCGAGTCCCCAAGCTGCTCTTTAATGACAAACAAGTCTCGGCATTATGTTCGGTCACGTATCTATATGACGAATCGAATAGAAACGTTTCTCGACGTTAAGTTTTGGTCGTATGTAAATGGGGACGTCCGAGGAACAATGGTCGTCATTGTTGGTCAGTCGCGTCGAACGGCGTCGGAAGTGCCAACGCTCTCGGATCGTAAAGCGGCACGTCGCGCGATTCGCAATTGCGAAATATTTCCTTCCATGCTAGACTGAAATTACATTTAAACTGCTTTTCGTATATGTATAGCAAAAGAAAAACTTTTTCAACGTAGCGTACATCGTATGGATCGCAGGGAACAATAATTTTCACTGGAAAGTTGCCCGTTACAATTTAACTATGGAATTGCGGAACGTCGAAAATTAATTTCTGATATTACCCAAACGATACCTACGTGGCAAATTTGTATTAAAATTGAATTTTATACGTCGACTAGCTTTCCTCTCGTATCTTGTTCAATTTTTTGTTTCTGTGGCATGATTTTTTTTTTATATTAATTTTCAAATTATTTTTCAACCAAATTGAACCTTCGCTTCGTTCTGGTATTATCGAGACGCGGAACAGCATTGGCTCTCGTCCTCCAGATCTCATTGGTACATACGGGAGAGAGACACCTTATACTGCCAGTCTCGTTAAATGCAGGACGGCCGTCTGTCCAGTCGTCCGATAATATACTGTGCTAACGAAGTACGCTTCGAGAATAGAATCACGCCCATGTTAGCTATACATATAACGAATTATGAAGCATGAGAGGGTTAATTGCACTCGTTATATAGAAGAGCTTTTTTGTCTTTACACTTGGAATTGCGCGCATTACGTTGTAAAAAAAGTCAGCGCAAAAAATAACATAATCGATATAACTTTTTTTTCCTCTTTCTTTGGCATCGGAAAAAGGTTATTGTGACTTTTGTTTTTGATTTCGTCTTTTTGTTTTTTGGCGTTACTATATTTTTTTGAATCTCTGGCATATGGATCGAGAGGGGTGGTAGGGGTTGATAAAAATAATGACCGAGTTCCACGAATAATAATTCGTGCCTCTTTGTTAGATTCTTATTGTTTATTGAGGCTTTAGCGTAGGTAGCGGCTTGCGTTGATACGTCATCCCACGCTTTTCGCAATAACCATTCGCCGAGATCGTTACAAATGGCAACCGGTTTTGCTACTCCGTATACCCGGAGAATGGATTAATAGTACGCGGGATTATAGATTGCAACTGTGATTATCACTTTTCATTATGTTGATGATTTTTTAAAATAATTTTTTGTAATTTATTTAGCGTATTATGTTATTTTGCAATTATTTTTATAATTAATTGAAACGATTTTACAAGAGAAATTGTACAATGTGGTTACTTGGGTTTGCAGTATATCGTCTTTAGCAACAAGTCTGAAATATGGCCGCTTACTAACCCCGCGATATTGCAGTCGTAAATGTTCTCTTGGCATAATGTCGCTTTGCGAATGAATCTGGCGTTTTGGCATTTGAACGTGTATTTTATGTTTATTTTTTTATAGGAACTTATAAATCTTTCATAACGTATGACAGGAGCATTATTAAAATCATCCAATTCATATTCTGTTTCAGGTGAGTGCGATTGTCGATCCGTAGAAATAAGCTGAAACTCGGTGAGTTTATATGAACATGATATATATTCGTAGTTGTTTGACTTTACCAAATTCAGCAAGATTTCAATTACCGTCAATCAACGGCCATCGTTGCTGACGGCAAAATTTTTCAAGCAAATTAATTGAAATTATTTATCACGCTGGTTCAGAGTGATTGACACTAAGCTTAATCAAATGCAATTCCAATTAATTGATAGTGAAATCATTTATATAAGTCTCGGGGGAATTTCGCAACTGGTCGTTTGCTAGTTTCCGTTGCAACTTCATGAGCGAAACTGTAATTTAAGTTTAGTAACTTTAAACGTCCCTCCCCTACCTCTACCCATAACCTACTGTGCGAAAACTGGGCTAAGGTTACGCCAACGTCTTTACGAGGACGAGAAACGCTGCGGCGAAGCTTCCGTGAATTTTTCGCAACTCCGATCGTTATCGCGTCAGTAGTATATACTTATCTGTGTGCACAATTATACAAATACCTCCATACTTATATATCGATCCATAAGCACTTTATAGCGTCCATTACAAAGTAACGATGTGTGGAGTTGCGAATCTGCATTGCAACGATAATTTTTTAGGCCACGCAGCACGCAATTTCCTAGAGACGTATCACTGACAAATATCGTCAAATTCGGTATTTTCTGAAAACTTACGTTACACTCTACGTAACTGTCAATTTGTCATTTTTTGTTCGCAATTCCATTTATCCAGTACGGCAATGCAGTTGGTTGTCGGTGGAATTGCGTATTATAACATTTTTTTAATTTCCGTTTGTCTTTCATTACTCGATGCCGTCTCGCGGTAGTGACACGACTGTCGCGGAATTGCGGATTTGCACGGCTCTAGAATGAAGATCCGGAGCCATGGAATTTGCACGCGCTTCTAAATGTTAAGAAAGCATGAAGACCGGAAGTGGCTGCGATATCGCTCGAATGTTAGTCTGCGATTGGCCAATCGGTCAACCGATTCCAATCCTCGTTTAATATCTGCGAATTTATAATTAACTCTACTAAATATTTATCTATAACGGATGACGAACAATTATCGAAACTATTAATTTATAACATACACATGTGGTATTGCCAAATTTATATTGCGCACTATGCATACTAAATAATATAACCCTGGTGCAATGTGCATTGTTTATCACTAACATCCGGAAAATCCACTTTACTGTAACGAGTTGATTATCTCTATTTTTTAGTTTAACGAGGAATTGCGTTAAATATTTATATGCATTAACTATACATACGTATGAAATGTATGTGTGTGCGTGTCTTACCATCTGTCGAAATACACTAATAGTGAGAGATATTGAAACAATAAGTCTGAAAAATAGTTGTGAAGTCTCCTTTATCAGAATGTTTGTCAGGCACACACGTATACACTGCGATAGAGAGAGAGAAAGACAGTGCATCTAACGATACGTATGGATAATGTAGGCAACTGATGCCAACTTCAAGAATGCGTGGTACGAAGTGTAGATTCCTATTTTAAAAAAGTTGCATTGATCTTCGTCGCTCAAGGTCAAACTGAACAGGCCATCTTACTTACTCCCTAGAAACCGAACGATTTATGCTTCAAACGTTTTATGATATTCGATGAAATGCAGATGGTATCCCGAATGGAAGAATCAAATGTCCCACCCTGTACATTTTGGAATCTTTTTTGTTAATAAAACGCGCACGCATGCCTATATACGACCGTATGAGAATATCTCATGGGAATTGCGAGTAATAGAATAGAAAGTAGCGAATAGAGTCAGCCATTGTATTACGACGTACAGGGTTTGTGTCGGTTCATCCTGCGCACTTCCGTACGGAATTGTCCGTATACGCTTCCTTTCAATTTCAGTTTGTTCACGTGCGCAATTCCACATACAGCCGCAAGCGTCTTCGTAATGTTTGCGACAGTCTTGTTCGTATTGGCAATACCAAATGCATGACTAAGACGTATAATGAAAAATATGCAAAATATTAATGAATTTTTATAACGCATTAACGACAACGGCACCCGAGATTAACGACGATTAATAACGCCAATTGAAATTCCACATATGGAAGCGTCGCGGCGCATAAGCATCAACACTGGGTAAAGCAGATTGCGCACTCGCTAGAGATTTGGGGAGAAATTTTTTCTTTTTTTTTTTTTAAAAAAAGTACCAAAAAATGGACGACGGAACGAAAAGAAGTGTATGCTCTTTTCACGCACGTCAATCACAGACCGTGGAATAGGGGCGTTCCTTTCACCCAGTGAAATCTTCCGAGCCTTAGGCATCTGCCTAAAAAAACTGGCACGTAAGTTTTTTTGACTTTTTATCTCTCTCTTTTTTTTCGCATAGTTCCGCCTACGCGCACCTGCGAAATATGGTACCACGTGACCGTAGCCGCGCAGTCGTTTTTTCGTTTTGATTAATTTTTTTTTTCAATTTTGAAATTCACTGCGACTCCGCGGGCAGTACAATTAAGCGAGTAGACTGGTACGGACAATTAATTATTTTTCTTATTAAGATTTTTGTCTCTAAACACGTTAGCTTTATTCGGGGCACATATGTACGTATTCGTATGTACTTTAACTTACCTCTACGTGGCCAGTTATCATAAATTCGACCTATGGGCTGTACATATGTGCTCTCTTTACAACGTTCGATAATTGCATATGAATTTGATTCTTAGGCAGTTGCGTGATTTCATGTCGGTCGAGTTGCCCGTGTTATATTGCGAACTTGACAAACTCGAAGTTTCGTTAACTCACGCTATTTCGTACCGCGATGCATGCATATGTTACTTATGTGCCTGATAAGCCTATCGTATTTATATCTATACCCATTGACACGTCATGTAGGTAAAATATATTAAAAAATATATTTTTATGATATATGTATATATTTAATATATCGCTTTTCCTCCAATATATCCCGTATATCGAATTGAATATATTTTACATATATCAATAATGTGGTTTGTATATTTGATATATCTAAAATATATCTCGTATATCGAGAGAGCATAAATCCTACATTTATATCCTACGGCAGGTATCTACTATTACCTACATATGGGATAGCAGATATGTCTGATCAGTAGTGGTCATTGAACTACCGATGGACTTTTCAATGTGTCAAATTTACAATGACGATTTACATCATATGCTTTCACAGAGTGTTCAAAACTTCTCGTATGAATATGTGCCATATGTGCTATTGACTGAATAAACGGTATTTTTTTTGGACGCTTTGCGTAATTAAATGCACATTGAAGTACGTATTAATATACATATATGAATGCTTTCATGTATGTATGTATTTATCTAAGTCATAGGAAGATTCTCGTACGGCTTGTTTACGACCTTGGTATTTCGCAATTCCATACGTAAAATATTTGATGACGCTCTTCCGACGTATCGTTTTCTGGAAACGTTCATTTTTGTTCAAAATTATGACAACTAGAAAAAAATATTTAAAAAAAATACAGAAACATGACGAAGGATGAAAAAGCTTACAAGTCGACCTTGACGTCTCGCAATTCCACAATTAACAAACGTAATCGTGAAATTCCATTGGCTTTTAAAATTTTCATGATCCGCGTCAATCGTGGAAGTTGTCTATGATTTTTTTACGCAATTGCAATTGCTCTTCGTGAATATATCTTGTCACGTGGAATTGCACGTGCACGAGTTCACGCAGGAAGTGTAAATAAACGATAAATGCTATATGTGATTACGCGCAGACCGTTATCGTGGAACTGCAACATGTACCAGATAATTAGTCGATTGATTCCATTTATTTAGTTTGGAATTGATGATCCTTTGAGAGATTACACACACGTGCACGTCACTCGTGTACGATCCACAGATGTTCCACTTGTATAGCCATCTGTTGCGTAATGCGTGTATGCAAGCTATGAACAGCTCCGAAAGTATGCGAACGGATATAAAAGAAGAGAAGGAGAAAGAAGGAAGAAGATAATTTTATGCCAGAGACAAATCACACGCGAAACGATATCGTAAGGACTCTGTCCTTTAGACGATAAGGTGTTACGATAATTAATGTATGTAAGCAGGACGATGAACTGTTGAAAAATAATTATTTTTAACGATAACGATAAGGGTGAAAAGAAAAATCGTTATTAGTTTTTAACTTTTTTTTTCAAAAAAATATTTTAATGTGTGCGTTTTGTGCTTTACTCTTTCGAAAAAAATTTTTTCACCGATCACCCGATATGTAAATCTTTTTGTAATGTGGAGAAGTGCAAGTTGTTTTTCGGTTTATTTTCGAAACTTGTTTTCGAAAAATACTTTATATGATTCCATTCGGGATCCTGACGTCAGCCTTGACTTCATCGTGACGATATACCGGATTCTTACTGATGAGAATGTGGGTCATTGGGTCAAATCTCGATCCAGGATCATTGCCATGATCTTTTGATGATCTTCGGGATTGGCAGGTTTCACGTTCGAATGCTCGTGCCCCTAGGGTGTCATTTGTCAAATTTATCGGTGATTTTCATGACTCAAAATCGAGAGTAACAGTAATTGACTGTTGGTCATGTTTCTGTTATAAATTTAGATTTTTTTTCGTATAAAAATTCAAAATTTTATTTTTCCGAAAATTTGAAAGAGCCGTTAGGTGAGCTAATTATTTCCTCTTTACAAAAACTCATTCAATCATTCAATAAATCATTCGAGATTATATGTTCAGTGTAATCGGTTACTTTATATTTTTACAAATTCGAATCATTAAATTATACAGTATGCAATTCCGCATAGTAATGTATGTCTACGTAATGGCAGTCATTGATAAATATCGTCTGACCAGTATCGACGCCATTACTACCACCACCACCACTACTACTTGATTAACGTTCCCCAACGTAGCCGAGAGCGATAACATATCGTTTACGGGAATTGCTTAGCAAACGGGCCTTACCGAAATTCCACGTTCCCGAGAAAAATAAGGATCGCAATTCCAGAAAGTTCGGTGTTCCCTTGGGAGTACCTGTGCTTAGGGTTGATTCCGGCGTTCTTACGGGAATCATTGATAAGAAGTACCAGACTCCCCCGCGTGTATTTTTTATCAAAGAAAATGCTCGTTCCGCATGCTTTATTAATTCGTTTACTACAAATTTGGGTAAGAGTAAGGATTAAGGAAAAAGTTTTCAAAAATTCGTTTAATTTTGAAAGTAAAAAAAAAATTTTTCCACGCAATTTCTTTACGAAACTATCTTTGCTTTACATTGACTTTCTGTTACAATAACGTTGCATGAAATTTCAAAGTGGTTGATGCAGGAACTCTACTCGAGTCGATTCTATTTGGACATAGGAGCTTGGACAGAGTCGAGTATATTTGATATTGGTTTATATATGGAAGCCATCTAGTTTGATTAATTTATTCGGTATAATGGACACAACCCTTTCGAAGTACCCTTTTTACATAGACGAATGAACAAGGGTAGTTTATTTTCATCAATATCTCCGATCGACCAAAATTTTGGTAAAACCTTTGATAAACTGTAATTAATTTAAAAAAAAACAATTAAAAACTTGTACACTATGTGATTTATATAAATATTTCGAAAATTTCTTTATGAAATAATTTTCAAAATTTTCAACTTTTTCTTCTTCAAGTATTTCAATCCTCGTTAACTCATGATCATTTTACACTAATTACGGTAACGCGAATAAATTACAAAAATTTGCCTTTTGTGCCATATAGCGGGACCGAAAAGTCATTAACTATTGTATATACGTATATCGGGTTCTCTTTGGCCATTGTGGAGCGAAGTGGACGAAGTGGAATAAAGAAATATTTTCTTTTTCATTTTGAAAGGTACATTCTTATAACTATCAATAGCCAATCCTTTTCAGCCATTACGAAAATCCGGTAGTCAGTAGATCATTAGGTCTGACTAATTACTTTACTAATGTTGTATACATCATTAACAAAGCATCTATAGGACATGGATAGGTAAGAATTTTAAAAACTGAGGAAACACTTGAATTCACAAAATAATTGTATATATTCAAAAAGTACGTTTAGATAAGTATGTCATTATTTTTTTGTTTTTCAACATTCAATGAGGAATTCCACTTTTGGATATCGAATACATATATCGTTACCATTTATGTTTTTTTCTTAAGTGCCACTTCCAAAGCCCCCATTAGCATTGAGACGCTTTCAGAGACGGAGCTCGTTAATTTGAATTGTTCGTTTGAAAAATTTCAAAAAGATAAATTTTCATCCTGAAATTCTCGAATTCAATAATCATATTACGGACCTTGGTTCCCGAGAATTTTCTCACAGTCGTAACTGGGAGTTGCGGGAATCCTTGTGGAATTGCGGAGCAGGGAAGGACAAGGAAAGAGAATAAGAAAAAGGTATTCCGCATTCCTGAAACGTTCATACGTCATGACTGTTTCTGAGAGTCAAGAGAATCTGGACAAGATTATTTTTTTAATGACTTTTCAGACAGCCAGTGGACCAGTATAGAAAATGGAGGCCTTTAATTTTTTTATTCTTTTCGACTCCATTTTTTTACCGATAAAAACCATCTTGAATGTCCTTGTAAGTAGTCCAATTAAAGGCCTGCATTTGATCTTTCAAATTTTCTTTCAAATTTGCATGCATTTCGATTATCAAAAATTATACGTGTCACAGATAAGGTTGGATTTACGAATTTCGACTGTTTAACTTTTTTCGTGGTCCACTTTGTATCCATTTTTTTGTTTCGCATTTTTGGATTATACTATGCGTCATTGATTTCTACTTAAATTGTGTTCTGTGTCAGAGTCGATTATTAATCCGACAGATAATTTCGTTACTTCGTGACCACGTGTCTGCAGAGACTGTACTTAAAGTGCTATTATGTATATACATACTGTATATATCCATATACATTATATATATATATAGACATACCAGGCAGATAATAAGTCATAAAATGAGATTTCTCGTACAATCACCCGCAAAACGTTGAACTGTTTTTATATTTAAAAAAAAATCGAAAGTAAATTCCCATCAAGATCAAGGACCACGGGAAAAAAAAAATTTGATTATAAATCGATAGTATCGGTATGGTATACAATATATTATATTAAAAATATATTTCACATAAAAATTATATATTCCGTATATTTCTATTCAATATATTTCTAATAATCGTTCTTTCCAATTATCTTTCTTTCTCTTTCTCTTTCTCCGCAACGCGCTCGCGCACCGATGAAAAGTACAGTTAACCGAACACACATGTCTTGCAAGTTTATATCGATGACGTCAGAGACCTAGGCGATTGGGGCCAAACGAACTGAACTCATTGTCAGCCACGTACGTGCATTCCTACTTCGTTATTACCGTTTTGATATGTAGATTGTTTATTTTTGAAAAAAAAAAAATTTTTTTTACAAACGAAAAAAATTCTTTCCCTACAAAACTAACCGGATAAGCATAATACTCGGTGTAATCCCATAATTATCGATAATCAATTCGATATCGATATTTATCGATCGATCGATTATTAAAAAATTTTTTATTGCGTAACTCGCGCGCATGCGCACCTTTTGTCTTTCTAATAACCACCTTACTCGGTACAGCCGATTTCCAGCTGGACGGCATTGCAAGTGCCTTATGAGGTTACACTTTGTATATCTATATATTCATACGTGCACATATGACTGCACGCACGATTCTCGCTGATAGCCTCTAATTAACACCAATCCATAGTTTAACCTGCTATTAATATTGCTCGGCCGGCAAGATACGTTATAATTGGAATCCACCGAACCGCGTAAATTCGAATTATTGCAAATTTATCTCGTTGCGAATTATATTTTCTAATCTACGTAAAACTGCGCAGGAAGCTTCGAGCTTGATTTACATAAAATATGTATTTACTTAAAAAATTTACTTTTTATTTATAAATTTTTAACTAAAAATTTAATCTTAAATTGTATACGCCCAATTACCAATATCGTTAAATATTCCAACAAAAAATTTCCATCGGTCTCCTACGACAAGAATTTTTTTAATTCGTTCCCTAAACTCAATGTAAAAATTTAATTTTTGACTTTTACCATTTTTTTTTACAGTATCAATCAAAAATAACTTCAGCTGAATATACTGTGATAACGATATACATATATTTGCCAAAAAAATATCCACCTCTCATTCCACCTCACACCTATTCGCATATGTCAAACACATGACGTTTTCAAAAAAAAAAAAATCTCAACCACGTCAGATAACACTGTATTAAATCTCTTTGTTCTCTCCTCCGCGATATATTCGTTCCATGGACCATAAGCACGTCCAGGAAATTTTTTCATATATCCATCCGGGAAAGAAGTAGAAAAAAAAAGATTTGTGAACACTTTTTCTTTCTTTTACTTTCCTATTGTCCCCAAACGGAAGTTGAATATACGTAAAACATCCGTTCGGACGATTCAATGCCAATATACATACATACATATAAAATCTCATTTTTCTCTATAACCTCCCATCCTCCCTCCAAACGGGGAGGGGGGTGGCTCACTTCACATACATGAATATATTAAACAGTCGATTACTCATTACCCAAACTCATGACTGGGACTGTACTTTTTAGTAGCATACAATTTACGCTTTATACCTGTGCTATTATTATTATTGTCAGTTCGCATACATACATACGTTGTATCTGTTCTGTATGGTTTCTACCGTATGCATACTATTATTATTATTATCAGTATGTAATATATCTGTATATATGCCCGTACGTACAAGGCTTTGAAAATTTGTAGTCGGCACTGCGTTGACGTCATATGATTTTTTTAATCATCCTCCCCCCCACCACCACCTTTTGTCATCCCGTATATCATTTCGTTACTGTTACCAATGACTGTCTCCGGTTCAGTAATTTTTTGTGGAATTTTATCGTTTTATAATTTCTTTGGTAATTTCGTGTCTTATTGTGCCGAGAACGAATTTCGGTATCTGCTGGTGTTGGTTCGGTTTGGGTTAGGTGCGTCGTACGTGCGAGCGCGTGAGTGCGTGAGAGACGGAATCAGCCGAGTCGGTAAATGTGCTCGGCAGTCAGTCAGTCAGTCAGTCACATTCGATCTACGCGACCGGTTCGTAGCGTCGAGTTGTCGGCCGCGTTTTATATCGTCATTGGATAGGAAATCGGGAATTGGGTTTATAGCGGCGTCTGCTGGCAGTTCTTCTCGTTGGATGCTGCAAACGGGAGATGAGCGTAGCGCGTGCATAGTAGGTTGGTTAGGGAGAAGCGTCTTTGGCTGGGGATGGATGTTACGAGTGAAAAAAGGGGCGGCGTCGCGACGGTTTTAGAAAATTATTTGGGAGTTTTTAGGCTTTTTGGATTTTTGATTGGAAATTTTTTGTTTATTTTGGAAAATTTTTTTTTGATTGCGTATTTTTTTGCAGGGATTTTTTTATGGAAGTGGAATGTGAATTTTTGGATTTTTTTGGTTTTTTTCTTTAGGCTTTGTGCGTGTTACGTTCTTCGGGATAGAGTTTGTAGCAAGCTATGGTCCGTACTTGCATATTTTTAGTGACGTAACGACGCTGGCCGAAGGTCGTCGCGACGACGGAATTTAATCGGGAGTCAAGGATGCTATTGGCTGCTTATAGCATTTGGATTTACTCGTTTTTACCTGATTTTCGAAATATTGTTTTTGCAATGACATTTTGACTTTTTTTTTGTATGTGTGGGATGTGTCTCTTCGATGAGATGCTGTATCGTTGAGGCGAACTTTTTTAGATTTTTTATTCGATGTCCATTTTGGGTGAATGTCGCGTTTTCAAGGCAGCGACTCGTCGCCGAAATAGAAACTATCCTGGCATTTCGTATCTATTGGATAACGCGTTGCGATCTTAACCGGCGTTACGAAATCACGTGATTGCGCGAACTAAGATCATTCAACGTGAAAAGACAAGCAAGAGAGCCAAGAGAGACGGCCGATATATAATCTTTTAAAAAAATCGATTTTTTTAATTTATTTTTTTTTGAAATTACTCACGGAAATTTGTCATTTTTTTTCTCAAAATTCCTCTCGTCCCCCCTACAGATCAAAATGCGGACCAAGCTTGACCATCAAATTATTTGGAAATGATCGGCAACTGTAGAACTGCTACCGATCGCGTATCCAATCCTTACCAATCGGACGGCAAATGGCGACTCTAGATTGCCCATAAGGTGAACAAGAGCGATCGGATTCTTATCCTGATTCTAAGCTGATGTCGTATCGTTACGTGATCGGCGCAAGAAACGAAGAAACAAAAAATAAAGAGAAAATCGGCATTCAGGAAGCAACGTATCGATAGGAGACAAGAACGTCGAGAGAAGAGAAAGAAAATTTTTTTTACCGATCAATCATCATATCGATCTTTTATTAAACTCTCCAGTGTCATCGCACCTTTAGTCTGCAACTGTCAGATCCATGTATAATCCCGAACTTCTGAAGACCGTCTGGACTAAAATCGGTCAGATGTGCGGTTACATCATGTGTGCCAAGACATATCTCTCAGGTAAGATCGGTATACGAATCGATCGATATCCTCGATTGATATCTCGATCGACAATCATTCTCAAATCCTGTTCTAATAATTACAAAAATTTTTGCTTTCCTTCACCTTTCATTCGCGTTTGATCACCCTGGCAACTATCTACTTCGCTCTTACGATCCCACGTAATTAACCGATCTTCGTCTGACTATGAATCGACCCGTGACGATATCTACTGTTTCTCACGAAGAAAATCGGTACGCGTATCGCTTACAAAATGAACCGTAATATTTTTCTCTAGTTTGTCCCACAATGTTGACTTCGAACCGATTTTTTACTCTTTTAGTCTATTCCAAAAAATTCATACCGATCGTAATAGAAAATCGCGAGTGTCGGATTAGAGAAAAAATTAGGAACATACAATTCTCTAGCCGATAACACGATGTTATTAGGTTAGGTTGAGACGCGGTTACTTTCACTCGGCGCGAATGGAGCTTTGGCAGCATACCGATCTATTCAGATCGCACGTGCGATACATATAACATATACCGATACAAGTAGTACGGACTTAAAATTGCACTTTTTTTAAAAGATCGGTAACTTTTTTTACCGATCAAACGGCTTTTCTCTCCGTCATTAATTTTTTTAGCCGTGTGCGTACGGCTTTAGGTGACGGCCAGAGAGATCGGTAAGTGACTCGAGGGAGAAAGAGACTCGTACGCAACGAAGCCATGTAAAAATGGCCCATTGTTAAGTCGTGGCCGTTGACATTGGCTCAGCAGGGCGTAGTTCCGTGCTAGATATTATACATCCCGACAACCGATCTCCTTTTCCACGATACATAGCCATTTCGAAAATCCCCATTACTCAATATGTTTTTTTTGCAAATTCTTAAAATTCTTTTTATCAAAATCAAAATTTTACTCGCCGACATTGTTTCGTCATATACATACATCGTATATCCTGTAAACCAGTATGTGTCAAATTTATGACTCATATATGTATCGCACGTATGTCAGTCTATAAAGAACACCCGGTATATCGGTTTCCCAAGCGTTTATGAAATCGTGCCTAGCGAAACGCGAGAATAGAATCGCGAACCTTTTCTGCGTGCTACGAATAAAATTATCGACTAGCGGATTGCGAACCCGCCTTATGTGGGTGACTAACAGAGCTAACTGTTACCTTTTTACATATGTGTGTATGGGGGCAGCATATGTGTGTGTATATATACACATACGTATACACAATACAGATAAAATAGTATGTAGAAACGCTCTCTTAATCTGGCACCAATTCGTCGTCCTGCCTTTTCCTAAAGCGTTGTGAACACGCCTTAAGAATATAATAGGCTGGTCGCTGGTACAATCGTTTTCAAAAATATTATTCACGTCCGTGACAATCAGCTGTGCCTGCCAGATATTACTGTGTATTTCGTGACTCTGGACTATAGTTGATTTTTTATATGTATTTTTTATATGCTCGTATATATGATATATAATATATATATTTATATATATGAAAGGGGATCCATACCCCGGCTTGTCAGACTTACCAAAAGATTGTTAAATGTAGCGTGCGCGCTTTAGGTACCTGATAATAACGCAGTCAGCCAGTCTATCAGTCAGCCCCCCCATCAAGCCAGTACCCAAGCAGACTCAGGCACGTATTTTTTGTTAGAAATTAGACTCCTATTTTGATGACCCATATACCAATCGCCTGTGCCTTCTATACCCAAACACGTACCTGACCTATGACCTTATTCTGTCTTAGCTGCAAAACGCTGCTGCAGGTAAATCAGTATGAAGAAAATTTTGAACAAATACGTAATTGGATTAGATTTTCATTTTTTTTTTTTCAAAATTATTCCCTTTTTTCTTTGTCATTTTTTTTATTTCAGCCAAACTGCCTCGATTCGAAATGCCAATTTCCTGCTTCTGATAGATCGAAGGTCTTTGACTATTGACTATGTGGAATTGTCTTTCGTCTAGTTGGGTAAACCCACGCGACTTTGAAGTTCACTGTCACTCGCGTGGCGCTACTAGTAAACGTTCTGTTTTTTAAACGATTCGGAGCACATGTCTTATTGGGTATCGATTTGAGATGGAATATATGGGTAAGAGAGAGAGACGGGGAGTGGTTGATTTTATATGGAAAAAAAAAATTCATTATGATATCTACGAGAACTTGACTGGTGACATGTTACGAAATCACTCGTTGGATACGTATGTGAATAACATACGTGGGACGTATTATGTACCGGTAGACATTTCTAACGTCCCACGTTTTCCACGTATAACGTCCGAGGACTCCCGCGTCGCGATTTATTTGTTTTTCGTGAGGTTTCTGGTAAATGGTATGTGCGAGAAGTGAAGGAGGAGTGGAGACACATATGTACACTGCGAGCCAAAAATTACAGTCAGTCTAAATAGACTGTACGGCGCATGGAAGGTGATAGAACTTTATGTTTAAGTGTTGAGGGCTTCTCACAGGACTATCGTCGGGGTTGTTTTTAACGGGTGGTGGGATTTTTTTGACGTTTTAAAATTTTCTTGTACTTGGGTAACGATTGTAGGATTGTTTTTGGGGGGTGGTAGAGGGTGGGTATTTTTCCTCCGATTCTTTCCGTTTCATGGGGTAACTTTTTGCCTGGCATTTTGCCCGTGTTTAAGAGACTTGGTATTGGGGGTACTCCAGTTTAAAATTTAGGGCGAGTACGTCGCGCGACCCCCTTTTAAACGAGGTCGTGACATCTTGAAAATCCTGTGACCGCGTCTTGGAAGGAGTTTTGTCAGATTTAGGGTGTTTTTCTTTGGTGGAGGATAAATTCTCATGAAAATGACTAAATAAATTTCATACTGTATTGAAATTTATAATACATATTAGGTAAGAAGTCTATAGCAATGTTAGACATTGACTATCCTATTTCTAGACTCGTAAAATAATTCATTTCCAAGCGGGCGATCAGGAAGGTCGGTACAGTAGGTATCTGCACCTATATAAGTTATACGATCCGGGTTAACGTTAAATTGATTCGTATCTCTCGAAACCGTCGGGACGCGCCTTACGTCGTTCACTACGGCTGAAAGCGAAAACTAAAGTTCGGTCCTTTGCTTAGTTTTCATCATAGCGACGCATCCGGGTAATCCTGACGCGATAGCTCTATAGTCAGCAGATATATCTATACGTGCGTGGCTAAGACGGCCATCTTCTTGGATTATTTATCCCCTTCCGTCACCGCAATAAAAGTTGCCTATACATCTCGCTATACCCCAAGGGGTCGCCAACCCTTCATCTCGTATCTCTTGGTGAAATTGCGGCTTTAACGATTCGTGAAAATTTAATGGCTCTCTTCTATGTTCGTTGTTTTCTGAAATCGACAAATATCCTGCCTCGTGTTTCTCCGATACAACGCGGCAAGTAGTTGGGTGAAATAAATTTTTTGTAGTTTGAAAAATAATTTTGGAAAAAAAATTTCGTATAATCTGGAACGTGCTTTTTTTCATAAGGCTTTAAATCGCCTTGGGATTTTCTTTGCGATTGCCGGGATTTTCAGGGATCAAGATAAGGATCCACGAAAAAGCTTTTTTGGACCGCACTGATCTTTTTTGATCTGTAGGGTGGTCAATAAATGCCCATGAATAATTCTAGAGGAATAACGTGGGTCGATCAAAGGACACTCTGAGCGTTTCGAAGAATTATCAAATTTTTTTTGGATTCCAGTAACTCTAAAAATACGTAATACAAAATCATTTCTAAGGAAACGCTAAAACTTTACGAACGCGCGTACTCTTGCGCAATATGTATATCTATATATATATTTTCAAATTTCATAACGAGCCCATAAGAATCTCTGAACAACAACCTCTGCAATTTCTGTCGTCGTTAAAATTTGATTTCTTTGAAATATCGCCCGTGCTAATTTACGCGTTCTCAAATCCACAATAATTTACGAGGGTCCTACGCTCCGTTGATAACGATCAATCTGCGCATGCGCACGAGACGTTTTCCACTCGTTTAAATTCGGCCAACAACATTCCGTTCCCTTTTTTAGAAGATACAATCGATCGGTTCCAATAAAGAAAAAAAAAATTCTGCATCTAATTTGACATCGATACAGACATACCTGACTCTACAGACTTAAAAATTCCTGGACCACCTATACAGGTGTTCGTACTTGAAAATTTTATCTCAAGGACGGTCGAGCATCTTCCGAGTAGCGAATGACGTTCTTTATGCTTCGCGATCTTGAAAATTCGCCATTCAGTTTCGCAGTCTTTGAAACGTCTCCACTTGCCGCCAGCTCTCGTCCTGAAGGGCGCTCCGGCGTCGCCGTGAAGATTCTTTGAAACTGACATTGCTCTATATACAATACACACATATACACATACCACATAAGAACCGTGTACTAAAAACATAAACATATCTCATTCCCCAATTTCAATATCTCTTAACATTAAAATCTTAAAAATTTTTTGCATTGCATAATTAACACGCAAAATTTAATTAATAATTGACGATGATCGTCGATAAATTTATTCATCGATCAACTCTTGCCCTGCCAGAGACGGACTGTCAATTTTACAAGCAACTGACGTTTACCTAACGACTAGCACGTGCTCCATAATATTCCAGTCACTCGTGGGAGAGATAGAGTCGAAATCATAGAACAAAGAGATGATAGGAGAAGCAACAAGAAAGAGTGAAAGGTTATCTCTCCCTCCCCTCCTCTCCCTCTCCTACCCCCTCTCCCATCGTTTCCACCACTAAGAAAAAAGCCACCCTCCTCGAATCCAGGCTGTTACCCTGGCAACACAGGCACAGCCACTGGAATGAAATAGAAAAACTGTATAGGCTCAAGGAGAGAGAAAGAAATATGGTCAATAATTTAAAAAAAAATCTCAAAGATGGAAACCACCAAAAAAAATTTTTGACAACAATATATTTATCTTATCTTTTAATTATCTCTCTCTCTCTCTCTCACTCTTGTGTAACAGTTGCATCCCCTAACCCTCCCACTGACACTGTTCTCGGATCAGATGTTCGCAAAAAATCAATAAGACACTTCCCTTCTCACTGGTCTTTCCCCCCCTTCGCTCCCTGCACTTCTCACACCGTGCCTCAAAACAATGCACAGTAGCCAGGACAATGTGGAATATAAGATAAAGGAGATGAAGAGGGAGGCGAGGGGGGTAGTGAGGAGGAGGGGGGGGGACTTCCGGTACACGTGGGGTGTCTCTGTGTGCAAGTTCAGTAACCAGTCGGCTACCCCTCGCGTCGGAATCAGCTGATATGGTCGCGCGCAGTGCATACTATTTTTTTTTCGTTTCCATTACGAAACTTAAGTCCGTTTCACATCGCGCCACCTTAACGCGGGTCTTCCTTGACGTCTCTGAGAAAGAATTAGTCTGCTTCCAGGTGACCCCCTTGAAGGGTTAAAAAAAATAGTATACTTTTGTACACGTGTGTACGTGACGTAGGTATTTTTATATGTAACATATGTATCGAGGAAATATGTATGGGTCGATAAGAAATTCGTGTTATCGTGTCTGCCGATTTTTTCCCGTTACCGGAAAATTCCGGACCCGCTGCCGGCGTCAAGTCTACCAACCGTAAAGACAATGGGTTTTCGCGCACGCACGGGATACACGGTTTATCTTTTTTTTTTCTTTTTTACTGGAAATGTATGAGCTACGTGTGCCTGTTTACCGTTTATGGTATTTTTATGGTATACGTATGGTATTTATGTATGATGTGGTGGTAACGGACGAGCTGCGTTACCGTTGGGCCTAATTCCCATTAACACTGGGAACGGAGCTTAAGGTAACAATGGACGGCTTAGACGGGAGGCTCTGGGATATAAATTAAATTCGTTGTTAATTAATGAGGGGTCCACGATGGGGCGATTCCGTATATGGTAATGAGGAATTTAAATGCTCGTTTTGGTATCTTTGTAATTTTTTTGGTACTTTCTCACTCGTTAGGGATCGGGTACGTTTTTGAATTTTGAATTTTTTTTTGGACTGGGATTCGCATACCCGGTTATCGTACTGATGGATTTTTTGGGGCGACTGCTTCGAGTTTACGTGTTGCGTTGTCGATAAGCGTTTTCGATCGATTTTTTTGGATGATTTTTGGCGATCGTGGAATTTTTTTTTCCGTGATTTAGATTTTTTTCGCGATGTTAAAAAAATATCGCGAATTCGAGTCCGGAACGAACTCATATCTTTATTTTTTTTTCAGGTCAGTATGTACGACAGAAGCTAACTGGTAGCCACCTAGATTTATTTCTATGAAACTATCTGACGAGGATACGTCACGTGTTATGTCAGTGGTAACGTGATTGGATATTATTATATAGGAGACTATTTTATGAAATACATTATAATGGCAAGGGAGTAGTAGGCAAGGGAGAAATGATGACTGGAGTAGAGAGGAATGCGCGTACGTATACAGGGTGTCCGAATTTAATTATCATAGAGACAGATATTTTTTGAGAATCAGTCAAATTGATAACTGGTAGCCACCTAGATTTATTTCTATGGAACTACCAGACGAGGATACGTTACGTGTGATGGCGGTGGTAACGTAATTGGATATTTTATTATATAGGAGACTATTTTATGAAATACATTATAATGGCAAGGGAGAAATGATGACTGGAGTAGAGGAGATGAATGCACGTACGTATACAGGGTGTCCGAATGTAATTATCATAGAGACAGATATTTTTTGAGAATAAGTGAAATTTTTGTGATACGAAAGTTTTTTCGTTTCGAGGAAAAAAAATCGTGATGATATTCGAAATCGATCCGTTATTATTTTTGTCGAACTTTAAAGACCTGAGCTGACGGCGAGAAAAAGAAAGGGGGAAAAATAGAAAGAAAAGGAAAAGCCGAATACTCACGAAATTAGCCGAGTGCAAGAAACACGAAATACGAAGATCCACTCGGTGGGGTAATTGCTCGAGCTTGGTTAACTTTTCTTTTATCATTGTTCTACGACAATTTCCGCTTGGTGAAATGAGAAAATTAATGGCGACTCTCTTGGATGTCTTGCATCTTCCGTGTAATTCTCGACTTCCGGGTCTCAACTTCCGTTTCACGTCGTTCGCGGTGACTTGGGGAAAATTTTTCGAAATTTCATGACAGCTGGAAATTAGTATTTTTCCAATTTTATTTTACGAGATCACGTCGCTGAAATTTTTTCGAGATTTTGGGTAAAATTTTTGCCTGCGAAATAAATAATGGTAATTTTTGAAACTCAAATTTTATTGTGTTGAAATTTGACTGTGGATAAACTATAGTTTAATATACGAAAACTGTTGTATATTTAATATACAAAAATTAACGAAATGTCTAATGAAAATTTTGAATACTGTTCTATCGGATTCTAAAAAGAATCAACGCAATCGTCACTGATTCTTCATTTTTCTCTCAGACTCTCCGGGCAACCGTAACGACGATATCGAAACTGGTCGTTACGCTGTAAAATTTTTTTTTCGAAACAGTCTTTCCATCGCGATTACGAAACATGAAAATCGGACTTTACTTTCCCAGCGCGTAAATCAGTCCGTCTTAATTTAACGATGAAAATTCCCTAGACAAAATCATAGATCGATACGATCGATGCACTTATCACTAGATCTTAAAAAAAAACTAAATAATAAAATAAGTACCTAAAAAGCCTTGAAAAAAAATATTACCAAAATTCACCATAAATTATCGAACGCTTACGAAAGTATGGTTACCAACAGAATAGAAACCACAGAATATAGCTTAGATTGCATTAGCATAACCACAAGCATAAGGACAGGTTCTTGAAAAAAAAAAATTTCCTAATCACCCCGAATGACAAAATTATCACTAGGAAAAAATTCCTAACGATTTCTAAAAGAGAACATAAATTAATTTTCAATTGATTAACCAAACCACAGCGATCAAACAAACAACCAATCCACAGACACTTGTTCAATCATTAAACCTAATGAAATTGCCTTCTAAATTTTAATTCAAAAGAATGAACTAATTTCTTTCCAAAATCCGTCATAAATTATCGAAATCTTTTTTAGAAACAGCAGATAACACTAGAATAACAGAATGTAGGTTACAGTGCGGTAGGATAGCCAAGCCACAGCAAGCAGCCGAGCAGGCAGGCAGCTGACGCGGCGGAATCAATATTGTCATATATATAGTTATATTAAAGGAATAGATATCGTGACGTAGGCGCGTGCTGTTCGGTTGCTAACGAGTCACCCGTTATAGAGCCAATCTCTCTGTTATGTCTTCCATGGCCGTGGCTAACCCATTGATCGTCGTATGACTTTCTCCCTCACGGTCCGTAACGATGTAGTCGAAGAAAAAAATTTTTTTGGAATTAAAATAAAAAATTAACATCGTTTACCTAATTACCAGGTTTTTTAATTAATCAGCAATTTTTTTTTAGTATTTTGTAAATAACGTTAACCTGGTTTATTGGCTGCACCAGCATCTACTGGCTGTCAGCAGATCCCGGGTCACTACTATGGGCTCAGGGCTGGGATCGTTGCCAATTATATTTTTGTGTGTGTTTGTACATATATATATTGTTTAGACATTCATATACGAATGATCGACAGTGATGGATCATGTTTGAGAGTGTGGACAGTACTTAAAATAAGCCTTTTTTGAATTTCGAAATTGTAATTTTATATTGAAAATTTTCATTCAGGTTGGTATATCTGATAATTATGAAGTTTATAATCAATCAATCGATATAGTAATTTTCAATACTCCGTGTCTCTGAAAAATCTGTAAAAGTTACTGGACTTTCGTACAAAATTCAGTATCACTGCGTGTATTATGAATTTATGATACATTTCAGTATAAACATATTACATTTTATTTACTAATTTAAAAAACAAAACCCAATCCGTCTACGAAATAGATATTCGAAAACATCGCAGCAGGACTATACAAAGAGATGGTTAGATCTGCCGTAAAAAAAATACCCGATAGGCTTATCACGTTGTTTAAAAAAAAATATAACGAATGATCGATAAAGATTTATTAATCATTGATATCCAAATATATCATTTTTCAATCGAAGCACCGTATCGTTTCTCAATAATCGATCACAATAACAAATGCATTAAATTTTTTTAACTTTTCAACATCAACACTGCATCGCCACGTGCATCGAGCAATGCACGTATCGTTTAGCCAGTCTAATTAAATTATCGAAATACAGCGAACCAGTAATCAGATCAGTGCTGCCAACGTACATGTTCGGTATGACGACGTCGAGCAAAATATATTCTCTCTAACGCAATAAGACGTACCAGAGAGAGTCCATAGTGACATTCAGGTACTGCACATCGGCAAGGTCTACCAACTCCATCACGGCCATTGAGTCTGTCGACGCAGTGGTGCCAACCTAACCTCACTTACCCAGCATGGCAACCTGAGCCATCCCGACTCCCAAGAACGTCCCATAAGAAAAGTTCTCGACCATCGGACCAACTGGTAGCACTGTAGCTAGGTAGCCAGCAGCCAGCTTTTATTTGCCCCCAGGTTGCCACACGGTAGATAAGGGGCCCTGGGCAAAAGTGTGGTCAGCGATAAAAGCCTGTCTGAACCGCCAGGCCTGGTAATCCTGCTGAATGTTGCTCAATGCTAGACCTGGGCTACCCTTATGGCTGATGAGGCGAAGGAAACTAGAGGAGAGTAATAGGGATCCAAGATGATGGTCCAGAGAGGCTGTAAACGTAGGTTTCCTTTTCAGTATTTATATACCGGATACTATATATACGAATGCTATACTCTATATAGAGAATATGATAAAGAATTAAAAAGAAAGTATAGTCTCGGCAGTCCATCAGGGCGTCGCGACGCCTATTCACCCTCTCGTACTATCGTAGGTATCACGTGTATATATATACACAGAAGTAGCGCCGCGCGCGCCGATTGGCGAGCCACGCGGCGATGTGGTGGGGAGAAAGTCAGGCCGGCGACGCCGGAGGGACGTCGGTGGGACGCGTCGCTCTTGCACCAAGTAGCAAAGTCGCGCTCCGCTTCAGATCGTTTCGGCCCGTGAGCTGGTGCACGTTTCAGGCTCTTTAGGAATCCTCGTGAGGTGGGTGACTGCGCCTCTCATAACTCGATGCACCTTTTTGGTGCATTCGCTTGCACTTTGCACCGCGGTTTTTTGTCATCGCGTATCGCGGTTATTACTTTTTTTTTTGGAGATTTTTGAGCGAGTGGTACGTTGATTGTTTTTTGTTTTGAAAAAAAAAATTTATTTTGCTGCAGTCTTACGTATCGCTGCATTCTTGGGTCGCGGGTGTCACGTGACAAAAGTGCATTGTTGTTGCTGTAACGGGTTGGGTGCATGTTTCACGTGTGCTGGAATTACGGACAGTGACTATGATCAGGTGACAGGAGCACGTTTCTTGTTGGGATATATATGCACGAGAAGTTTGTAGCTGTTGTTGTTGTCATACTGGACTCGTAAGGAAGGTACGGTTATTGTTTTTGTATATGGATATTTTTGTTTTTGTTCATTGGGATTACCGGGATTTCTATTGGCCGATTGCTCCTACAACATTTTTTGTGCGTGTATTCTCTCCCTAGTTGTACCACCGGGTATATTTTGTCTCACGTTAATTCTGGTGACTGGGTTTCTTGCGATATTTTTAGTTTTTGTTCTTTCCTTTTGTTTTTGTCGCAATCGTGACTTTGCTCTAATTAAAATCGAACGATTCTTGTTGTTGCACGTGAAATTCTTGTTGTCAATCGTTGTTGTTGTTGTTGTAAGCTAATTTTCTTTGCACGATGAAACAAAATTGAAATTTAGTGCTCTGCTTGGTAGCGATGGTCAATTGGGTCGGTTGCCGATCGGTAACCTTTTCTTGGCCGAGAAAAAGATAGGAAAGAAAAAAGAAAAGAAAGCAGCACGGCATCGTAACCGACCCGTTACCAGGTGAAAGAGCACAGAGCCAGAGCATGAAACTCAGTGACTCAGAGTTCAAGTATCTTCTGTACGGAGACGCGTGACGGGCCTTTCTTTTTCTTTCTGGTTTCTTTTTTTCTTTTATCTTTCTTTCTCTTATTTCTCGCGCTCCTTCTATCGTCATCGGTTTCAGCGGTGCTCGGTAACGCAGTGCTGGATTCTCGAGATCCCGTTGTGGAAAAACAAAGGAGCTCGATAGATTATTTCTTTCTTTCTCGCACTCGTGAAGTCGATTGAATTCAAAAGAGAACGAGATAAAATACGTATAAAGATAGAGCACGAGTAAGCATACCGTAATGGTAGGCGGATTCGAATGAATCGTATGGAAATACCAAGTGAACTGTTACAGCTCTTGTTATCTACTATGTGACAAATTTCTTTATTTTTTTTTTATTAAATTTTTTTTACATAAACTTTTACCAAGCATCAGGGAAAAAAGTGAAGATTTCAATTTATAAGCTCATACGTTCGCCTATGTTGCTCGGGTCGACGGAACAGCTGTTGCGTTGAAGATTCGTCCTAAAAATATCCTGACCTCTCATATCTATCTTCTCGTATTTACAA
>JAYRCB010000402.1:559865-579753 GCA_036026315.1 Trachelus stipa
CGACGGAACAGCTGTTGCGTTGAAGATTCGTCCTAAAAATATCCTGACCTCTCATATCTATCTTCTCGTATTTACAAATCCTAATCGTCATGATCGTCGTTATCAATTTCGAGTGGTCTTCTGTGAATTTGATGCTTCTCACACGAAAAAGTCTATAGATGAAATATAATTTTTAAATATATTTTTCGTTATATATTTTATAGTACATTTTAAATATACAATATATCTTATGTATAGTATAATACATTTTGAATATACAATATATCTTATGTATAGAAAATATATGTATACTGCGTATGCGCAGAGTACTGTCTTATATGTACGTAAAATGTACTTAAAAAATATACTTTGCATATATACGCGATATATATTTAGGATTTACATAATAAATATATTTTTTACTATATTCAACCGATTTAACATTTTCCTCGAGGTTTTTTCAAATTTATTTCAAATCTGTCACCAAATTCAATTCCCTGTATAAGGATGCCACGTGGCTCTGACACTTCTTTGAATTACCTATCGGAATACGCTTTCGTTTAGTATAGTTGGAATAGCATCAATTGTAGATATAACGGGTGACACGTTTTACCACGAAATAGGTAAACCTCGGGAAATCTAATCGCTAAATTAACTTCCGTCACTGTGACCACAGTCGGGGCCGTCACGAAAATTTCATACTGCCTGTACTACGTGACTTCTCGCACAAACTTAATACGTAGCAAAGGACTTTGCTCCATTTTGAACTATGCTCCAAATTAAATTAACACACTTTCGTAAGGCATATACAGGTCGTTTCAAAAGTGGCTGGTGGTCACTCAAAACGCGTAGACTAAAAATATAGATTTCGTTGAAAATAAAAATAAATAAAAATCCCCCTCTACCGTTGCAAAAACCTGTAAATGCAAAAAAAACAGCAAAAATTATTGCATTATTTAGCAAAAATTGTCTCGCGTCCAAACCAAACTTGGACGGCCCTGTAGCGACAATGGACGAAAATTAATCTCCACCACCGATCTAAACTGTAGAATACCTGCAGACCCTACATAAATACCTACCCGGTATATATATAAATGATGCCGAGGACCAATGAAAGTGCAGATATATCCCGTTTCAGCTAGATCCTATTGCATTATCATAAAGACCAATAAGCCTCAAGTCGGTGACTAAACGTTTTGGTTTTTTTTTTTTGATTCGTAATGAATTAAAATATACGAGCATCCGGTTCTGGTTTAATCTTTTTTTTTTCTTTTTCATTATCATAAAATATTTTTTTTGTCATTTTAATTACTAATGAATTATCAGACCGTTTATTAAATTTTTTTTTAATTTTCGTCATCCGCCGCAATTCCTTTGATAGTGGGCTCGTGGGAATTGCGGGAATTTTGAAAAAATTTTCAGAGCCGTTTTCCATCCTCTTGACAGGTCAAGGTCTTCGGTGACTTCAAAGCGGCCACTTTGGCTTAGTGCGGAAAGTCGACGTGGCTGCTTGAATTAATGACGTCGACTTAGTTAACTTCCGGTCTGAGATTTTTCGTTTTATACATATATATACACAGGCATGTTACATATGCTTAAATATATACATACAGGGTGTCCAATTTAATTGGTACACTCTGTATGTATATAGAATTCGTAAAAGTCCAATTTGGCTATCAAATATACTGGGTGGCATGTATCCTCTATTAATTAGTGTCCTGGCCTTTAATTAATTAGTATCACCTGAGGACCTGCGATACCCGATTGATAACAGAAGGACGGAGGAAAAAAGTGTATTAATTAAAAATTTTTATCGTACGACAGAGCGAACGTTGAAATTTGAAAAATGAATGACTGTATTGTTAATAAAATTGTTAGACATTTTATTCAGCTGTCTATAAATTTTTTTATATTTTATTAATATTTTTCACATTTTTATCCGCGACCTGGTCCATTCTTACGAATGGACCTTTTGTCTCCTTTTCATCTTAATTACAGTACGGATGGACCAATCCTTTAATAGCATTGTCAGTGGGCTTAAAAGCTTCTCGAAATAAATACGTCGCGTAACGCGATGTTCCAAAGATAAAGTGTTTTCCAATTTTCCTTGATTTTTTGGCCTCGCGCCAAAGCACAGTCGCTATTAGAAGATCGTCCATCATTCCTTGGCTGCTTCCTAAATGAGAAATATATATATAACCTTTAACCAAAAACCCTACAGTGGTTATCACGATCGATAACGGTGAATAATTCATAATTTTTGTTAAAACTTTAAAAAAATACAAAAAATTTGAATTCGATAAAAATTGGTTCTCGGGTGTCAAATTTTTTGAGCTTTATGAATTTTTCAAAAAGTTGACCGTTACAAAAACTTTCTTTTTTTTTCTCGTTTTTTTCCTGACTCGATCTACGGGCAGTAGAGGGCTCGATTACTGATAAGGAATTTAATTTGTTATCAGTGCCGGTCACGGACTAATTCAATGGTTTAACCCCTGTTTAATTATATGGCCATCGCTTTGGCGTCTTCATGGGGTTTGGGTTAATTAAACGAAGGGACTAAACCTCCATAGGAATTGCCTTGTATACATTTATTTGAATTTCTCACGAGACTGACGCGTATCGATAAGGCAAAAAAAATTGACAATCTCCAAGAATAATTCTCACGGTACGGATAATTATTTTTATCGAGGAAAAAAAATGCAAATGGCTGCCTTAGACGTTCTCCTGTACCAGGTCATTCGGTATATCGACGGGTAGCCGATTCATGGTATCAATCGACGCCATTTTGTACCTGCCAATCGGGCCTTACGTAATTCCTAATATATTTCTTAACGTGTAATCAGATCTTTACTTCGATATTACAGACTGCCAGATGTTCACGTCACTCTTGGGTATCTGTAGTGTTAGAATTTTCTATCATCGTCTGCTTGTCTCATCCATAATAAAAAATTTTCCAAATTAACCTACGTGAACTGAATGTGAAAATTTTATGGTGAATATTTAAAATTCTATGCTGAATATTCGAAATTCTATACTGAATATTCAAAATTCTATACTAAATCGATCTAAGCCAATTATTGGCTACCTGTCAGATTTTTAGGTTATATCTTGGAAAGGCTAAGCGAAATACTTCACTCAGTCCCATTGGTACCAGTCACCGAGACTTGGTCGAACGTTTTGTTTCCTTCCGAAAATAGCGTGACCTGCCACTAGAGCACTTAGAAGCATCTTCGAGGATATATATAAATTGCACTAGGTGTATAACGAGATAAAATAAATCTAAAAAAAAACATATGTCATAATAAATATCACTACAGCGTGAAGGTAATGTCTGACGAAAATTTGGAGAAAATATTGTATACAAAAATAATTTTTCGAAACTCCCAATTTTGCAACAATTAAATAACGATTTTCTCATTTGCCAATCGATTTCCTGAAACTGCAATTTTTTATTCGCGACCTACTTGCGATAAAATTTTCGATTTTCAAATTAGTCGCACACGTGAATCTGTTGATAATACGCGTCATGTGTTTACGTTGTCCACATACGATTTTACCATATGTGATCTCAGGTCAGGCCCGAATGACCCATCGATTTTTGACTCTGACTGCCCGGTCAAAAAATGGTCTTTCCTGTGCCATTATAAAGACTATTCGAATTAACTCTCGAATTTTGTATTTCTTAAATTTCCAAAATTTATGCAGTCCCCGTTGGACTTGCGTACTTAAGCTCGTATCACATGCCGCACGCACGCATGACGTCCTGCGTTACGTGCTCGAAAAGTACGTGGCTGATAAGAGATAATACCAATGAAAATACAAGACAGAGAAAAAAGGCTGAAAAATATTTCGTACCGAATTTTTCCGCGAAATTCCTCCCCAAAAAAATTTTTCGCTCGTACAGAAAATTCAATAGAAAAAAATCGATGTAATGACGTGACTGAAGGTAAAAATTTTATTTTCAATATTATATCTTTATACGTAACGAAATATGTGGTTGGTACGAATATCATGTAGGTTGCTTGTTTATATGTGTGTAAAGAAAGATAAGGCAGAAATCGACTTCCGGTTTGGACGTTAATACATGGTTCGACCTAAATTACGAACTTTGTATATATGTATATGTATATCGACCGAGAATTCTGAGGAAAATTTTTTTCTGCAACCACACGAATAAAATCATTATGAAAAAATTTTTTCTCATTCATTTTTTATATTTGACAGACGATTCGATTTATCCACGTAGATCAATTTTAATCTATCGATTTATCGAGCCAAGGGTATATCATTAACACGTTGACCGGAGATTATTTCCTTGATGGTCCATGGTCGTTATCAGTGACTGAAATTCTTTAATCAAAATTTCTCTTGTAGCCCCCTGACAGCATCGTATAAATTTCTGGTGGTAGTCGACGTGTTAATAATTTTTTTTATAATGAAAAATTGAACCAATTTTGATTTCTAAGTGCGTTTGAATAGATAAAAAAATGTACGAATAAATATTTCGTTTTATTTCATGGAGAAATATATATTCTAACTTTACATTGAATATGTATATACTATTTATATTGGATTCTGCAAATAGAAAATTCACTATAATTTAATCGAAGAAAAAACATTACGCAATGGAGATCAACAGAAAATTTTGTCATGGCAATATTTCCGCACGATCGATTTCCCGTCCAGTGTCCTCGAGCGTCCATTGGTCCATAAGAAATCGGTATTGCTCTTGAAAGTAAAAAAGAAAAGGAATAGCCAGAAATCAGTGAGAAAAATAAACTTGTCGCCACCAACTAAATTTTCGATAGTGTCCTAATGGCATTGTTATTTAACGTCAGCTTCACAAAAATAATTATATATTTAATATACGTTAAAAACTGTCGATTAAATATATCGAAAATATATTCAAAATATATTTCAATATTTAATTATTTAATTATACTCTTCGAGAAATATATGTGAAATTTTAAATAGTTTAGTTTTTTATATTTTTTTTATACTAATTATATATTTCCCTGGCTAACGAAAACCAGCAAGATCTTAAAAGCGACCATTCGTTTCTTGAAATCTTTATTTGATATATTTTCTACCCCCTCTATGACCACTAAGAATAACGTGTTTCCCTATTTTTTCAATCCTGCCTATATCGTGTCTTTCATCATTTCCTCCTTTCTTCGTACTGAATAATTGATATTACGATCTGGGTCGGCACAGTTATTTCACGGAAATATCTGTATACATATTGGCTTCCTTGATCGATTCGCGTATAGGATACAATACGTCACGCGAAATGGCTCATACATATATATGGAAATATAAATGTAAGTATGGTATTTTAGGATCATATGTATATATATATTAAGTACGTGTCTCTATATGGACATCTGGTACGTGTTTAGCTCATATGTTCAAGACCTTCTCGTGCAAGGTAATATATCGCAGGTTAGCACGTAAGCTTTTACAACGCAAAACTTAGGCTTAACCGTGCTTGGAACTTTTACAGTGAAAATGTCAAGTAGCATCAGTTGGCATATTTTTACTTATTTATACAAAAATCAGTATAGGTACGCGAAAGGTATAAAATTTTGTATGGATAAAAAATAAGTATGAAAATCGAACATCTGGTACGTGTCTAGTTCATATGTTCAAGACCTTCTCGTGCAAGGTAATATATCCCAGGTTAGCACGTAAACTTTTGCAGCGCAAAACTTAGGCTTAACCCATTTCCGTGCTTGGACCTTTTATAGTGAAAATGTCAAGCAGCATCGATGGGCATATTTTTCTTCATTTATAGAAAAATCAGTATAGGTACGCGAAAGGTATGAAATTTAGTATGGATAAAAAATAAGTGTGAAAATCGGGGAAAAAAAGTTGCGCATGCGCACTCACGATTGTTAAATGTCTTTTCCGACAGGAAGCGTCGGGAAAGTAATTCTGACGACAGGTTATGTTTATCGCGACGTCGTTATGCATTTTAGCCGTGGTAAGCTTGCCAATTATCTTTAATGACAATGAAAACTTAGCGTACGGCGTCCCCGAGCGTCGAGTCGAAATTAATCAGTACTGACTTCCTAGTTGCCCGCGGACCTTGGTTATACGGCGGTCGTACGTGTTTGTCGTTGCGTGCTAATTGTCCGCGTAACGATCACGGCAATTAGCGGAGTTGTTTAATTAATAATTATAATGACTCAAGGGACAATTCGCGACGAGCATAGCAGGAGCTTTATGTCGTGATAAATCATATCTGCATAGGAGAGAGATAGGTCTTGGGTGAAAATCGAATTGGGCTTCCGGGCGGCCATATTGGATTCTTGTTAGAAGGATGCGCGCGCATCGACAACAAACCGTTAGGGTATAAATGAAAATAGTTCATTGCGGCTGAGTCAGTTTCGCGCACACGTGCGAAGTGGGTTAAACGAATTCACGTTATTTTCACGGCACGCGATTCTTTCGTTTATTCCTCTTTTTTTTCGGCTATTCGTCGTTCGCTTTATTGGCACTCCTTTTTGGGGGATTTTAAATTATGGCCATCCACCGTATGTCGTTCTTGTTTGTTTTACTCGTGAAATTATTAATGAAATTTTTTTAGTATTCTTGACGGCTTTAATTTTTTTTTGGGTATATTAAACTCGAAAATTTTATTTCCATTTTTCACGTCAATTCTTCGTTCCTCTTATGCTAATTTCGCCGGCGGTCCTGAGAGTTTCGAGAAATCCTCGAACAAAGTCGAGTTTTCAATTGCGTTTTCGTAGCTTGAATTACGTAGAAGTAGAAATTTTAACGTTATAATTTCATAAAATAATTCATTCTGAACGATATTTGTTACGAAGTTCAAAAAAAAAATTGACTATTTTTTTCTTGCGTGACTCGTCTTATATTTTTCTTTTTTTCTAATCCGCTCGAAGATCATTATTTTTTCTCCGGTTAATGAGCCATCGTCGATATATCAAAATGCAAATAGCGTTTTCACTTTCGCACGGTTTCTCACGAAAATACCGTAAATTTACAAATTCGTATTAGCAAGTACACTGGTCTGTCTCTCTGTAAAATAAAAATCTGTTTATCTGTCTCACATGAAAATCAACCAGAGCGCAGCACTGTCGCGCATCGTTTAACATGTGTTCGACGTATACATAAGAATTTATCCATATATAAAAACCAGGTAAAATTAACGTTGAATAAAATTCACACGTAAAGCAGACACGAATTTCTCATATTTCTGAACGCTTTGTTTTCGGTGCCCCCCCTCCCTTTTTCATTTTCTATTTTGACTGTCCCCAGCCACCACGCCTCGTCATCCTCCCAGGACCACTTCGCGAAAATAGAACGTCGCCGTAGGAATTCACACGCGTTAATGCAAAAATAGATTAGGAGACACTTCTCGGGACGCCGTTGGTCCGGGGTAAATGATCTCTGAGAAATTAAAAAAATTTCCCCCTCCTTTCGAAACAAAGAAAACTCACAGAAATGATGAACAATTTTTTTTCCGTTAAATTCAAATTTCGATCGCACCTCGTCTTTTTCCAAATTGAAAAAAAAAACGAAAAAAAATACTCATCCACTTCTGATTTTTTACCTAGTAAAAACTACTCTAATAAATATCAGTAACAAGATTCGTTCAGTCATTCACTTCGTAACCGATCGTAAAAACGTGTTATGATTACAGCAAACGAAACGATCGGTTCGACAATAAAATCTCACAAGTAAACGTCCCACTGTACTTTGCCCGTACGTGTCTTGTACGTCAAGGAATGTGCCTCGTAACGTTTTCGAATTGGTTGCGCATACGCAAATACACGTGGTAGCACTGTTAGAGATTAATACGGGTATAAACTATATAATTCCATATAGCGGGTGAACCGGTTGAACGTAGAAAGAGATTAGCATAAAACGGTATAGGAGGCCTAGCCCAATCAAGGATGAACAAAAGATGATTGATGACGATAAAACAAAAATTTTTCTAGGTCACGAAGCTTATCATTATTAAAATAATAATTTATCCGCAATTCCATATACCAGTTTGCGTTCTCAACACCCTGTATAATCTCATAACTTAAGCAGACCAACCTAACCTAACTATATCTCATCAGTCGCAACATCCCAATGAAAGTTGATCGATTTCGAAAAAAAAAAAATATTGATTGCCTGCAACTTTAAATTGAATTCTAAAATCGATAACGCTAAAGTTTTTCCTACACGTGTACACTATGTACACTGTAACTATTTATTACGTAACATATGCGATCGACTTATGCCGTGTTCACACGTGTACCGATGCTACTGCTGAAGCCTTATGTGTTATATGTATCTGTATATGTATATTAACTATAACGTGATATATTACTAAAAGAATAAACCTAAGCTCCTTTCCTGTGTTACTCGTGTACATGGGTGCACGTATGCATACGCATAAGTGCACACGTAAGATGCTAGAATTTTCACGCTCCAGATCTCATATGGCTGATACGTGTCATATATTGCTTTTTCTTGGGTTGAAAATCTCTACAATAATTTACAAACTTCGTGATCTGCTTATGATCTGTTTTCGATGCACCTGTGTACTGCGGGAACTTTTTTTTTATTGGATTTCTCGGAAACGCAATTTCTGGTAGGCCTGCATCCACGCGCGTAAACACCGCCACGTATAAAACGGTCAAGGTCAGTTCTTCATTGAGTAAGTTATAAAGGCAAAATGGCAGAGAGTTTTCTGAAATTACAAGTGGGGGAACGGGGATTTGTATAAATTATTATATGCGTATATAATATATTGAGTATATATATATCTTATAAATAAAAATTAACAGTTCAAAATATAATCGATCTATTTTTAATTGACCTCGACGTCCCACCTGAGCGTCGCGTCCAACGGCCATCTTTTTAAATCGAGGGGTAAATGAAGTGGAGTGAAAAAAAATAATGAGACCATCCCCTTTATTATTTTCAAAAAGAACGCGATACCGATGCGTATCTGTATTTTTTTTTTCTTTAACACGCAATCGCTTGCAGCGTGTCACCTGCTTTTCTCCCCGTAAACAAAGCGAACGATACTACCGCAGCGCCCCAAGCGGCGAACCGCGGCGACGGACGTGCGATTCGACGGAGCGAGCTTCGTGAAAATGTAGCCGATGAAAAATAGCCCGCGCATGCGAACGCCTTGCGCGTTCGGAGTTACTTAAAGTGCGTAAACCATGTAATTGGTCGATTCTCTTTTGCGTAGGTTATGGTGGGGATACGGGGAAGATGGGGAGGTGAAGGTATCTCGTAAGAGTTGAGTAACACGTCCTTATCAGAGAGAAGGCACTTGGCGAAGTGCTGATGTAAAGTCGGTCAGTTGGTATTGAGAGGGAGAAAAAAGGAAATAAAAAATATTTATCTTCACCTACATTTCTTGCTTACGAAATACACGAGCCAAGGAGTGTATTAGCTCTTATAAAATGCTTTTCAAAATTCCTCTTGGAAACTTGTGGTCGGTTGCCACTTGAGCTACTTATACGTAATGGGCCGATTTATTTGTTTTGTCAGCCCGATTCGTCTACTCCCTACGTTACTCCTCCCTCCACCTTTCATAATTGCTCCCGTTATTTTTTCATTTTTCTCAGGACTTTTTTTTCCTACCTTCGCACGGCAATTGGATGTTTCGAGGATGCCTCTAATTTTCCGCCCCTAATTGCCTCGTCGGGATAAAAACAACAAGGAGGGACGTAGAACGTGAAATTCGCGATGATTTTTTTGGAAATTTTTTTTTATCTTAAAAACTCGTCTCTTTGTTCTACATTGACAGTGTATCAAGGTCGAGTGTTCAGAATGACCTTTTCTTTTTTATCCGTCACGCGGGATGCGACCTTAGCAATTTTTTTTATCGGTAATCACCATTTTTATTTTTTTTTAATTCGAAATAATTTGTTTTAATTATTCGACGGGAAAACCCCCCTCCCCCATGATTAATCAATTTTTCTTTTAACCCAATCGATCCAGTATCACGTATTTCGAGTGCAACGATTGATCCTAATAAATCATTCTGACACTTTGATATTTCAGGCTCAATAAATATACAAATTTGTAGCGAGATGGCGTAAGAAAAATAGTCGGTAATTATTATAAGCTCGCTGTCATTATTCAATAAGATTCCAAGGTCCGGAGAGTTGGCTGAAATAATATGCTATTGTGACCAGTTGTTATATACATATATATAACTAATGTATATATAGTCCTCAAGTTGTTGTCCCTGTGATTCACCCACGCTCTAATACCCATTTAGGGTCTGATTCACTTTACGAAACTGTACCTATATACCTCGTACAGACTATAGCGCTTGCCATATTGCACCGTGACGTAATACCCAGCACACGTTATATACATATATACACCTAAATATTGCATAAGACACAGAATGCATTATATAATTTAAAAATTACGCGGGTCTGTTGATTTTCTATTACAAAAAAAATTTTGAAAAAAAGCTTAATCGTGATTGCGTGTTTTTCGAGCTTAACATTATATTTGAAAATTTTTAAAAGAATCTTGGCATGCACAAATCCCGACCTACATGCCTACCTGTCTGCTTAAATCCGGTTACCGTTATTTACGTAGGTAATTAATGTAATTGCCCAGGTTAATTATACGCAACTCCGTATAATGACGTTTGGAATTTCGTCACGGTAAAAAAAAATTTTACTCGAAACCTTTGAAATTTCACGTAAGTCACGCGAATCTTGTTCCACGTGTTTCTTTATCAATACGTTGTTGAGTCATGAAGCGAATGACTGAACGTGCTAAATAATGCGTATTTAAAAATTGATCGCTTATACGAAGAAGCAATTGCCAAACGATTAACCTCTGATAACTTAAACAAGGCGTTGACTGTACCACGTGTTAATGACATTTCGTAAAAACATGGCTGACTATAGATTTACAGTATATATATATATATACAGTTAAGAAGACTGGTAGCCTTTCACCAATTTCCACCAATGGCGAACGTTTTGAAATTTTCCAGGAAATTCTTTGAAATATATTATTTTACCTCTGGCTGTCCAATTTACCTAACCTGACCTGGCTTAGTAATACCAAACACATACAGTTGACTACCTGAACTATACCCGTCCGTATTACACTCGTGGCGAATGATGTTGAATTTTCAATCATTCGAAATTTTAGTTACTGACCGTCAGTTCCCGTTGACTATTGCCATTAACTTTCCGCGTCGTGAAAGATCAGTGTTGATTTTTAAAATTGTTATTTTATTTTTGTGATTTTTTTTTAACAGTGTACTTATTATTTTATCGGGCCTGAAAAGCGTCGCGACGCTCTGTGAATATATCACGCGAGTAGAGTGGATCCTGTATATGGGTTGCTATGTCGCAGATTTTGAACTGCTTTAAATTCTTCGGCGACAATCAATTGAATACTGGTATAATAAAATATTTGGAAATATTTTTATCGAGTGATAAGAGCGAATCGATCGTCGACCGTGATTAGTTTTTGATAACCAATGTATTTCGAATCACCTTAGATTTCATTTGGATTTATGAAAATTGTTCGATAATCGTAATCTAGTCGTGTTATCGTTAAGACTCTATGAAGAATACTGAAACAGCGAAGCGATTTTGACAGCTGTCAGATCGGTTTGTCACGTGGTCGTAATACATTGTGCGTTGATTTTTTGCTTGAAATTCGTTTACAATAAAGCGACCATATAATTGTTATAGAATTAATTTAATTAAACAGTAAATTCTGTCGCGGGTCTGCACGATGACGAATAGAAGTTAATGGATCATGTAACAAGGAAGACCTTGGTAGCGTAACGTCACCATTTCGAAAAACATATTTTTGTTTCTGTCAACAAATTCTTTTCAATTCGACGATCGTGCCTGCGTGAGCAACAAAATTCTAACGTCGCGTCGTAACCTCGACGACTCTCTAAGGTTTCAATTCGTTTGTTTGTCATGTACGAATATATAAAATTTGCGGTGCGAAAATTTTTTTTGGATCGATAAAAAATAGATGATTAAAAAAAATATTTGATTTCAGGGGTGCTGGAGATGGCAGCCACTGAGAGTACCATCAGATTCAGCGGTCACACCCTGGACAAGGCTACCAAGGCCAAGGTAAGCCCCTCGATCGATAAGAACGAATTTGATAAAAGTGATAAAAAAGTTTTCAATCGGACTGTTTATCAAATAATTTCTAATGAAAATTTGTTTCCCTTTGATTTACCCAACGATTCATCCGTTCCATTTCAGGTTACTCTGGAGAACTACTACAGCAACCTCATAGCCCAACACATAGAGCGGAAGCAGAGACTCGCAAAGCTCGAAGAGTCCCTCAAGGACGAGGGTCTGTCGGAGCAACAGAAACAAGAGAAGAGACTTCAGCATGCACAGAAGGAGACGGAATTTCTGCGGCTGAAGCGCTCGCGACTTGGGGTCGAGGATTTCGAACCGCTGAAGGTCATAGGTCGAGGTGCATTCGGGGAGGTCAGGCTAGTCCAGAAGAAAGACACTGGGCACGTTTACGCCATGAAGATATTGAGGAAGGCAGACATGCTGGAAAAGGAGCAGGTCGCTCACGTAAGGGCCGAGAGGGACGTCCTGGTGGAAGCTGATCATCAGTGGGTAGTAAAGATGTACTACAGCTTCCAGGATCCAATTAATCTGTATCTCATAATGGAGTTCTTACCTGGAGGTAAATATAAAAGAAATTAAACGTATATCCTTCTGATGATCTTTATCATTTTCAATAATTTTCTTATCTTCATTAATATTCCAGGTGACATGATGACCCTGCTGATGAAGAAGGATACACTTTCTGAGGAATGCACGCAGTTTTATATTTCAGAGACGGCGTTAGCCATCGACTCCATACATAAGCTAGGTTTTATTCATAGGTAAGAGTTGTTCTGTCTTAAAAAAAAATTTCAATCAATTCTTTTCCCTGGTACGGATGATTATTGAAAATCAAGATGTTTGTCATTTTATAAAATTGAATTTCTTCTCCACAGGGATATCAAGCCAGACAACCTGTTGCTGGATGCACGGGGCCACATAAAGCTTTCAGATTTTGGACTGTGCACGGGTCTGAAAAAATCCCATAGAACAGATTTCTATAGAGATCTAAGTCAGGCAAAACCATCCGATTTCAGTAAGTAATTAATCACAGTATTTTAATCGATCCGATCAGAGTATTAGGATTTATTTAATTCGCCTTACTCCAATCTGCAGTGACGTCCTGCGGATGCGGAAGTGGCGGTCCAATGGATAGTAAGAGACGAGCTGAGAGCTGGAAAAGAAACAGGAGAGCACTCGCTTACAGTACAGTTGGCACTCCTGATTACATAGCTCCCGAAGTGTTCCTACAGACTGGATATGGACCAGCCTGCGATTGCTGGTCTCTTGGAGTAATAATGTACGAGATGCTAATAGGTAAAGATCATAGCTATTTAAACGTTCAGGGACTCTGTAAAATGACGCATGATGATCAAACGTCATCCTTGTCTTCATTCTACAGGTTATCCTCCGTTCTGTAGCGAGAATCCACAGGAGACATACAGAAAGGTCATGAACTGGCGTGAGACACTGGTATTCCCACCGGAAGTACCCATAAGCGAGGAAGCCAAGGACACCATAATTAGGTTCTGTTGCGAAGCCGACAGACGATTAGGTTGGTTACTTATTAAAATATAAGAAGAAAGTTCCACGAGGCTCCTTCTTACCTCTAGAACAAATACAGTGATCATCGTCGAGCTATTAAAATAAAGAAAATTTTAAATGCTATAATTACAGGGTCGCAAAGAGGAATAGAGGAGCTGAAACTTGCCCCCTTCTTCAGGGGTGTCGATTGGGAACACATCAGGGAAAGACCTGCGGCGATACCGGTCGAGGTGCGCTCTATCGACGATACGTCGAACTTCGACGAGTTTCCAGATGTCAAACTCGAGATACGTAAGTAAAGATAATCCATGATTAATAAATAAAATCGAGCAGGATAATTCAAGTACGCTAGTTGTCTCGTAACAGCCTGCCGTTTCGTCTGTGCAGCCTCGGCGCCGTTGCCCCAGGATGGCGAGGTTATATACAAGGATTGGGTGTTCATAAACTACACGTTCAAACGCTTCGAGGGTCTTACGCAACGCGGTACGCCCACCAAGAAATAGCATGTACCTTTGTCGTCGATCTGCACTTTGGCAAACGGCAAACAATGCAGCGATCCGATTGGCATTCCGGTCCTGGTGCATCATCCGCATCCAGCGTCGGCGTCGTCATTCGTAACGTCAGCGACGACGGCGACGTCGACGTCGCCGCGCAACGACGGCTGAATTATCGTCGTGACTTCGTTTTTTTTTTTTTAAATGAATTTCTCGGCTTTACTTTCTTTATAAAGGGAAGACGAAGAATAAGAAGAAAAACATGTCTTTCTCTGTACATATATTGTAAATGCGAGCCTTTAGGTACGCGAATGTGCGCATGCGCGAGTCGTCATTTATCATCCCGTGAACGAAACTGCGGAATCTAATGTCAACGTTGTAGAAAGACAAAGGCTGACGATGAAGCTAGAGCTTTGTGGATAGAGGTTTGAAGAAGATTGAAAATCGAGGATGAACATCTTTCTTGAACGAGATTGCGAAATAGTTGCGGGTGACGGTAGAGTGCACAAGAAATAAAATGTGTAAATGGATTTGATCTTACGCTAAGAGATGGCGCTGCGCTCGCGTGACAATGAATCGTGAAGTTTTCTTCTTCTTTTTTCTTCTTTTTTTTTTCGTTTATCTCTCTGCTCTCGTTATCAAAAGGCGCAGCGCTATTTTCCAATATTCGCTGTCTGTTCATGAGCCGATGACTTTTATTTCTCTGGTTCTTTTTATTTCTTTTCGTTTTCATTCTTTCTTCCTCCGTCACGTTTCTCTCGGAGACGCTTGAATGAAATTCGGCGCGCATAGCATAATAAGCTCTCTGTGGTAAGATATAATGAAATACTTGGAGTCGGATTTAATTGAGGATTCTTGGTAATTCATTATTATATACGGAAAGACATACTTTGAAGTTTGTAACACTGTAAATCGTATATCTCTAAGAGAATTCTTTGTGAATTCTATGGACAAAATGTGTGACTGATGAAGAACGTTTAAATTATTGATTATTCGGCCAGATCGAGATACGCGTTTCATTAAATTTAATATATATTTAAAGACGTATATATTTTTCCTTTTTCTAGCGATAACGTGTCGGCTAAGCTTACACAAACGCGCGTACGCTAAATTCATGTACACTTTATTCTTAAAAGAAAAAGAAGCACGCGCGACACTTTGTATCTAAAAAAGGCAAGCTTGTCAATTTTAAAGGAGAATTCTTATCTGCTTTTAAAAATAAACCTTTTCACTTTTCGTCATTATCCTCCAGAGCTTTCGTGCCTTAGCAATTAAGTCTGCATTTGCTTTTCGGCGCTTTCACCAAAAATACGACTTTATAATTATTTAATATTTTTATCGCGTCCACACCCCTTACCTCGCTATCTCAGGGTTAATTTACAATCTGCGTTTGCATTGCCATTTTATATTCTAAATCGCTCAAGTCACGCGTGCTTCGGATTTCGTATACGCGTTAAAAATAAAACCGTGAACAAAGGATTTTCGAATTTAACGCGTCATGCGAGTATTAATGAATTGGATATAAAATTAAAAATTAAATAAATCCATTTGTCCATTTAAATAATTAATTTTTCGCAAGTCGGACAAAGAGGTTACTCGGTCGAAATCTAAATTCGAATATCGTTGATGATCCAAAAAAAAGTTTCCTAAATTTAAAGGAAAAATACGTCGTCGTTACGTTTTTTTGAGGTTAAATTGTCTTTTTTTTTTTACTCAGTCACATTGTATCTCTCACTCACTCTCACGTTGTTTCTCATTACTTTAAGTCAAATACGACAAGCGAATGACATCTCCTTATTGTCGATATGAAATTTTTCTTACGCAATACATGTACATTATATGCGCGTACGCCTTTGTGTTATTTTTTGTCTCTCTAAAATTCAATAAGCCTTCGCTGATTTTATTCGCTTTTTAATATCCTCTGATATCTCTCTTGGCTTTTATACGGTTTTAACTCGTGAGAAATCGGCTCCTACGGTACTAATCCTCAAAAAGAAAAAGAAAAACCGTCATTCGCATTCGGCGCCGAAGCCAAATCAACCAGGGCACCATTCGTAATAGGTAGTGATAATATTGATATAGATAAAGTATAAGACGAATATAAAAAAAAACACAGAGAACATACACACGTACCTACACAAAAAAAAATTAAGAAGAGCCACAATACGACTCACAGTTAGAAAAAAAAACGAATATATGCGTGAAATTTTACTCGTAGCAAGATTAAAAAAAAAAGACAGTTATAATTTTAAACCAATTTTAACGACCATAAAATTGCACGTCTCGAATGTATTCTTTGGAAATGGTTAAAGCCGCGAAAACCCTATTGCAATAAAATAATACGACTGTGAGCGATCCAGCATATATAGTGAAGTTTAAAAAAGAAAAGTTTACGTGAAAACAAAGAAAATTAATTGTACATTCGACTAAAGCTTAGTTCATTATGTTTGCGTAATATTTTCGCAAAGCGTTCAGTATCTTTATAATAATGACGTTTGGCGCACAGTCCGCTAGAGGCGCTGTGGTGCCCAGTTAGATTTACAGATTTTTAATAAAATTAAGAGCCATCCTTTAAGATAAAGAAGAATAAATACGTAAAAGTATCGCGAGTATAATTGCGAGAGGCAAAAAAAGAAGAAACTATTTTCTGCAATTACAATTGTTAGGTGATAAATATTTCGAGATTGTACCCATAACGTGCAGGTACCATAGATAACAACAAAATTCACAAGCAACAACCACACAACAAGAAAGATTATGCATATTAAGAGTGAATGGAAACTATAGTGTTTAAAAGAAAAATTTAATCTCCTCTCGCTGTCGAGTAATAGACACTCTTTGACGTCCAGTACTACTATTGTAACGAGATGGTGATTGCAATTTATTTATTTAGAAAAAGAGAGAGAGAGAATTATTAAATGAGATACAACAATAGCCACGAGATGCCTTCGACGCAGCATGTTTTTCAGGTGCCCTGGTCTGACGCGTTGTTAATTATTTATCATCATTTAAATGAGAATATGGAAGATTACTTTTATCTAAAGAGCCGAAAGAAACTGACTAAAGAACCGTGATGATTTTTGCGCGCTTTGAAGATTTACGTGTTAATAAATAGAAATACTAAAATCCAAGATGCGTGCGACAAGGGGAAACAACAGGCGAATAGAAAAATCTTAAAGCTTGTTTAATAAAATGTTTTAAACAAAAACTATAAACAATACAAATGCACGAGGCGGATCGAGCGTGCTATTATAAATTTATAAAAACATAATCGTTTTGCAAAGCGAGACGAGGAGATAGTCGATGAATAAAAGAGAAAGATAAAGAAATGAATGAAGGTCATCGTACAAGAAGAAAAGATGAAAATAATTTAACGGCAGATCACATAAATTACCGTATAAAATTATAGCATTACACTGGTGTAAACTGTAAATATTTAATAATAACAAAAAAAAATGGCTAAGTGTTATTAACGGCAAGCGGTTTTATTCGGTCGTTCAATTCTGTTAGTTGATATTATTAAGTATTTTTCTCTTGCGTTCGTTACAAGGAAGAAGGATTAGCGAGGGAGAAGGATAAGACAAATTATAAAGGATCTCTATGTATAGGGTGTGCATTCTGAACGTGAGAATTTTTTCCGCCTTCATATTCGTATTAGTCCTGTGTGAGTGAGGTAAAAAAAAAGAAAAGGCGTCCTTTGCGCATGCGCTGTTCTCCTCACCCACTCACTGTCACTATATTATCGTTACTGTCAATCACTGTCATTTTATTATCATCTGCCTACTTTACTTGTCCACTATTAATTTTACTGTAGCACCAATAACAATTAGTTTATAATTTTCCGTTTTTACCGAGGATTAATGGAAAAACCATGATAGATCTCTCTTAGCTAATTCTGCGTAATTATTAATTTAGTTAGCGACTTAAGGCCCTTTTCTCGGATTAGGAGATTCAACTTTTCCTTTTCATTTCCTCCAACCACCGTCTGCTCCCTTCCGCTCCGAAGATAAAGACATTTGAGAAATCTATCCGATCGTTAATTATTACATATATTTATGTACATTTAAAAATTCTGCCAACTGTATATCAATTTTTATTGTCAATCCTATTTTTATATTTCACGCCCTTTTCTCGCGTCCATTGTTTCTTTATACGTAGTAATTTTTATTGTAAATTTTTTTTTTCTCTATCTGCTGATCCTCATCAGAAAATTTGCGACTGTCGCATGAATGTTCGCCTTGAGAAGTGCGGAAAGTGAAATCATTAACGAGCCAGTAAGCACGACTTGAATATAAAATTTTTAATCAACCCTCCTCTCCCGCTCTATCGCTTCCACAAAAATTTTTCAATTTTGACTTTTCTTTAGTTTCATACCCAACCACTCCCCTTCTCTCATCGCTCCTTTTCCAACCGCCCCAAATCTCTTTTGTACAGAAATTTAGATGAATTGAATTATTTAGCTGGATTTAACGTAGCTTTAAGTAGACGTCCTTTACGATTGTCAACGTTCAAAAAAGTTTTAACAGCTGTAGCAATGATCGTCACAAGGACACGCGAGCTAATCGACCAATATTGTTGCCGTTAATTTTTTCCAATTAACAATTGTGAAAAATATTCCATGAGAATCATTGCACGATTTCGAGGTCCAATGATATGGTTGATATGCACGCATGATCCGTTGATTACACGAATGATTATTTAAATCGTTTACTCGCAAATTATGTGAGTAAGTATTAACGAAAGGCGTAGAGGTTTAAGCGAAGATCAATGATACGATGGAATAATAAACAGGCAAAGTGATAAGTGAATGGACATATTTTATCGTAGGCTTGTGATTGAATTAATTTGAAGGATTATTATTAATATTATTATCGAACGATCCAAGAAAACGATGTATAAAGAGAACTATTGCTTTCCACGTGCAGAATATACTATTGTAATTATGTCGTTAATAAATTGTTTTTTATTTTACATTCTTGATCTTCAGTTATCCTAAATATATATAATAATTCGAATGAAGCTTTTCTATTTGTTTCCTCGTCTACTTCCTTATTCCTGCACTGTTGCATTTTCATAATTGATGAATTTCTCCGATCTTCTTTCTTTCATATATTTTTTGTATGAATCGAATTGAAATTGTAAAATGTCGAAAATAAATTACGCTCAAATTGAAATATTAATAAATGATGTGTTTGAAATATTAAAATAAATAAACAAATCCATAAAATTAGATAATAACAGTTAGAAATCAGAAATCCTGTCCAAAAATATTCAGCAGTACTGGAAGATGCTGAAAATTATCTGTGCGCATATCCGCCGCGCAGGAGTCTGCGAGTGGGAGAACCCGGGGAGTGGGGAGCGCTCGAGGCAGTACCCGGACTCCCAGCGCTCATTCTTCCTCGAGCCGGTCTCCTATACTGGTCTCTTGGAATTACCTCTCTTATACTTTCCCAACCTTCTCCTATTTCTATATTTATTTCTTCTTCTCCTTCTTATTTCTTTTTACTTCATTCTCCACTTTCTTATTCATCTCTTTCTAAATTTTTTCTCCACTTTTATAACTCTATTTCTAACTTCTCTACTTATTCAATTCTTTATTTCTGTCTTCCTTTCTGTCCTTTCGTTACACACTGTTCCCCCTCACTTCCTATTGTGTTCGTTTCACTTTTCCTATTTCCTTGGTCGGGTCGAGCATATTTAATCGAGTAGTCATATATGGGTAGTCACCCTGTTAGTGAAGCTAGACGTATAGACCATGGTGTCGGG
>JAYRCB010000403.1:0-82128 GCA_036026315.1 Trachelus stipa
AAATGTCACCTTCAGGTAGGCCTAGTGGCGCCATTTCTTGGTCAGGCCGGAAACTTATCAATCCACCCTCGTATTGTTGGCCCAGATAGTTCAATTGACCGTGGGTACGCGACTGGGCCTACATACGTGTCGGGAATGCCAATCCGTATTTCCGTCCTCGTGAAATTGAATTTTATTGCACCCGAAGAAAATCGACTGATTAGGTGGAGAGTACGATTGAGAGTAATGTGCCTTAAAGTGCTGAGCTATATATATATGTATATATATACGTCGTGCGATTATACCACTCAGAATGGGAAGATGAATCAAAAACATTGTTGGTGGTTAAAAAAATAAGAAGAAAAAAGAAGAGTCAAATATACTCTACCTGTCATTTTTCTTTTGGTCTGCTATACGCAAACACGTGACTTAATTGTCAAATGACGTATGTCAGTTTGACATATGGTCAATGGTACGAGGCGTTTTCCAATTACGAAATTCATTCCTAATTATCGAAATGGCTTTCCTCGTCCTTCGGGATTGAATGTGAATTGGTGGTTCCGATCGACGTGCAATTCCTGGCTTGATTGCCTGGCGTCTGCTGTAAAATCAAAGAGGATCTTTCATTGATGAACTAACGATTGCGTCAATTGAATCGAAGTTGACTAATCGGAGTAATGATTTAGATGACACCGTTTTTTTTTCTTGTTAACGTCATCAGAAGTCTCGCTCGATGACTTTTCGATGATTATTTTGATTGATGTGAAAAAAAAATTATTTCCCATCGTCATTCTGCGAAATGGGGTCTGTGGGTACGAAATCTCGCAATTTGTCCAGCTACCATTCAAATTGGAAAATTTTCTTGATTTTACGCTTGATCGAGTACCTCTTTGCAACTAGAGTAATACGAGTGCCTAAACGGTACAGCTGTTCTTCCACCTTGTAAAGTCGTGACTATTCGATCCGATCTCTTTAGCAGGCTGATTCGAGCGAAATCGTCAAAATTTTTACAGTCAGTCATGATTAATGACAGTTACTCTTTCACCGAAGCAGATACTTTCCTCGTGATTCTCCAGTCCGCCATTTTATCTCGGCGATCGCCTCTTTGTCGCTGACGATAAAACGCCATGGTTCTTAATAAAAAAAAATGAGTAAAAAGTGGGAAGTTTTTTGACACAAAAGAAAAGCAATTCTTAAAAATCGTACGTGGCTTTCGCATTAAATCACTGATTTGCCTTTTATTTATTTATATGCTAAAATAGAAAAACATTAATATTTCAGTACGAAATCGTACACGGGCCTGGTCCGTAGGACCGTAACAAAAATTGTATGCAGTCACGTGTGGCTTTAGTGGAGACTTTTGAATGTGTCAAAAAAAATACTATTTACTCGTGAACACACTATAGACACGGGATATTCGAAAAATGACGTACACCTTGAGGACAAAGGTCGTTCGATAAGTGACGTAATAGGCATTACACGACGCTCAAATTACAGCCGTGACGTCATACCCGACGTAACCCAAGTAACGCTCATCCAAGTAAACACGTTTCCTTTTTTTTTCCTTTAACCATGTATTTCTTAACCCGTGTGAACATATGTACGTGCACCAGTGTCTCCCATATGCGGACAAGGATTAGACAGTCGAGCACTCGCCACCGCTTCTCTAACGTGGTTCTCTTTTGCTTTGAACCGAGAGAAAGAAAGTAAAAGGTTGCCACACATGCGGGAGTCACTTCGGGGTGGCATGTACGGCCGGTTCCACCATTTTATATTATGGTCTTTGTCCTCTCGACCAATTCCCCTCGTTAATCCCGTAGCGTTTGCTTTCCGCGACGTTAATTGACGTTGGTCTTAGGCAGTTTTTTCGTCTTATCGTTAGTCCTCGTTTTTTTCTTTTACTTGTCCTTCCGCTTCCTATTTTTCCTCTTTCGGAAAACGTTGGCGCTCGATCGCCTCTCGAAATATTCGTTAATTCCGCGCGTAACGCCGTTTATACGCAACAACCGCTTGGACCCCACGTACGTCCACTTGTTCCTTTACTTCAGATAAAAGATAACTCGATACACACCGCGCAGTGTACGCTTTCATTGTTTCGCCACGACGTGACCGATACTCGGCACGATATTTACGTGGGTTGCATTTTACATTTTGCCGTTTCCAACGGGTCTGAAATAGAGTCGTTGGCTTGGCGGCTTATCGGCCTCCCAACGGCCTTGCAGAGGTACTCAACCAGGAATCGATGGAATATGTGGAATACGATGGGTCCATGATGTTTTTTTTTTCGAACTGTATTTTTCTTGCGTACGTTATTTTGGCTTAATTTTATATTGATAGTCACTGGGACCAATCGTTATTCTATGGTTGCGTATACGTTGGCTGACGATAACAGTCACGGACTGTGACTGTCTTTTAGCCGTTGCGATTAATACATTTTTGACTGGCTCGTGACGATGATTGTTCTTCGGCCGAATGAGATTGTCGATCGGGTGTCGATCTGGAATAATTATAATCGTTAATATACTCGTGTTTAGAAGTCTGACGGAGCGCGAAGTGCTAAGGGGAACGTGCGAGACATCGTCAAGGACCCAAAAAAAATTATCGTCATCGACTGGGACCAGTTCGATGCAAGAATCTCGTTCCGACCAGTCTGACTAATCAAAACGGGGAACCGATCGCGGTCACCGTGACCACAGGAGACATCGACCATTTTGCGATTTCGCCTTTAGAGACTTTGGAATACGTCGTGGAACATTGAATACAGTTGGTGTTAGCTTACTGGTAAATGGTAGATGATGAGCGTCGCAATTCATTGTGGGCAGGAAGACGAGCAGTTGAAGGCTTCTGTTTGTAGGTTAGGTTAGGTATCCAGCGTACCGACGTCACGTGCCGTCTTCCGGTAATAGCCTGTATATCTACGTGCTTAGTCGTAATTCTAGAAGTCTCTTATCGAGTGATAATGGTAATCGAGGAAATGAATATTCCTAAGGTTTTTCCTTTTTGTTTTTGTATATCGCACCAGAGCTTACGCCTCGTATCTGTGCACTTGGTTAGTCCATAGCATAATGGCCGACCACTTGCGAACCGGATGATTCGATCATTCGCTTCAGAGTCTGGAACGAGTGGACTTCCGGTTCTCGGATCTCTCTCGAAAAATATTCAATTTCATTTTACCTCGTGAGATTGAGCGGTTAGGGGGGGCTGGGGTCAGGAACGGCTGCTAGACTGGGCTTTGTCGTACGACAGTCGTGCAGTCGACCGGGCGGATCAAATTCATTGGAGCGCGACGGTCGTGCGCCCTAGCGGAAAAACTCGTGGACTAAGTGGTGACATCTTCGTGAGGAGGGCCGAAACTGAAACGGGGCCAATTACCAAGGCGACGCTTTATGGTTCGGGTTTAGCGTCTGCTTGTGATCTTACAAATAAACTTGGTCTTATCCATTCTCTTTGTCCTTTTCGTTATTGTCTTTTAATATCTGTGTTATCTTGAATGTGCCACTGTAGGAGAGTCGTTGGTGCCTTATACCAGCTATATTATCTACTTGCCGGCTGGCCGCGCATTTGGTGTGGAAAGATTCAGGTTTCGAGATATCCTAGGAAGCCGGTCGTTATACGTTGAGGACGGCGCCCATGCATTGCGTCAAACATAACTGTAAGCATGTTCTCTCTTGGCAGTGTACATAAAAGAGTAACCTGAAAATGGAGAGGGGCAGAGTCTCGTAGTTGTCGTCGAGAGAAAAGCGAGGCCGTTCGTCTCTTATTTTTCGCTTCCATATTGTTCTATCCTTTTCCATCCTTATTCACATCCTATATAACTCTCTTTATTCACTTCCCATCGTACCATTCACGTTCTACTCTTTCTAGGCTCGAACATCCAGCCAGATAGCCGGATGACTTCCTCTCGATGGCATCGTACCACTTCACTGACTCGTTTACCTCCTTCCACCCGCTGGAACTTTCGATCCAAGTCCACGTTCCTACTAGACACCGGGGCCAGCACCGTATTCCCCGTTCACGCTTCAATAAATACAAATTCTCACGAGCCGATTAACGGCACAGCCATTTTTCACTGCGATCAACGATTTACGATATTCGCTAGGAAAATTTGGTGAAATTTACGCTAATCATTTAATCGGTGAAACGTTTATTGCTGTGAGTAATGTCATTACAGAAAATATATATATACATACATACATCCACATATAAATACCGAAGATAACCGCAGTATCGTCTCGGTTAGGAGGTAACTGGATAAATAACACAGCAAGATGAGCGCTATGATTTAATGGAAGACGAGATATCCAATACGTGGTTCGATTAAAGAATCTCTTGGGAATCTCGTGAGCGATCGATCCTATATATAATTAGAGATAGCGACCAGGAAACGAGGATTCATTTTGAAGGAGCCTATATATATAGAGAGAAATCAAACTCCTACTTCATAGACACCAAACGATTATCTTTACATGGGATACGAAATGTACAGAACCAGTCTGCTTACCTCTGTGTGTATATATATACACACACACAGAAAATTACTCTTTCACATACGTAGATACACATGTCAGATAAGAAGCCTCCTACTTTTCCACAGTAAACATAGTCTTTGCAAAAATTCAATAAATCATTTAACGAAAACCTTGACCTTTCACACGTAATATCATAAATTCCTTATCGATGAATCACTGTATATACACACTCTGCCCAGTATTTGCATTGGGATATGTACCACGTAACCATCTTATACGTTATGTTTGTTCTAGCGTAATGTGCTGTAACAGTATTAAGGCTGGCATTGAGTATAACTATCGATCATTCGTTTTTCCGTGAGACAAGAAAATTTCAAAAGAATTTTGAGGACAGCCGTCACATCGTGGTATAAATCGACGACCTCCAGGGTTCACGAGCGTTACTTATGCGCCTGGTGTGTGTACTATGGTAACGTATACATATATAATGTACACGCTCAGATAATCGTGGGCCACACGGGTACATTGTCAGGGTGTTCTCAACTTGGTGAATGTATCGTTTCAGAGCTCTCCTTACCCGTCAAGCAACACCTTCTCCGTGGCAATCGCATTGACTCAGGACTTTAGTAGACCCACATAATCGAGAAACCAGCAACTGCATTCCTCATATGCGTACTAATAGAGCAATAGTGTCGGAAACACCCTCTCATCTCCATATACGTCTTCGCAGTCATCTTCCTGGCTTCTCACGTGGTCCATACAGTTAGCATATGCGAAGCGAAGTCATATGGGAATGATATCCAGGCTCAACCTTAGGTCAGGATCCTAGATCCAATTTTATGAGTTGTAACGTAAGAGGGATACATTGTCATGGCTGTACGTGCCAGCTGGATCGAGCGCGATCCAGCGATCTATAAGTTTGTACACGGAGGCATATCTCGATCGATCTGTAGATACTTATTATTATCTGAAACGTATACGAGGCCTTGGTTATTCGACGGGGTCCAAGCATTTGGCCCATTGCCCCGAGCTATGGATCACCGATCAAAAGAATCCGGGCCGAGCGGTTCGCTTCGATGTCGATAATATTCAATTATTATCATAACCTTAGAGATCATTGGTCCATATGCACGTAGAGGGAATTCTGTGATACTGCCGGCGGATGTGCTCTGATTGCTTATGCAATTCCTAACCCCCTTTGCGCCCTGCTGACGTGTACTCGCTATATAGATATATTTTCTACCCACGCGCCATCTCGCTATCGCAATAATGGAAGAGACTGCAATATTATTTATTGTGGAATCGAAAGAGGCTACTACGTTTCGCACGCTCGAGATTATCCTTTTCCTGGTTATAAAAGGATTCGCGTATCGACGTTGTAACTTTACTGGGTTACGATTTCACGTAATCCGGCAGATTCGCTTTGGAGGCTTTTTCTTCTTTTTTTTTTTTATTAAGGATAAATTATATTTGATTCTGCTTTTATGTACCAGTTGAATCGCTTACCGTTACTTGTACACTGTTTTATAATAGTTTTAGTGGGGTATCCTGTGGCCGCCTTATACTTGGCGCTTTATACGTATAAGAGCGAGGGCATCCGCCATCTTGTGAGAAATATGTTCCGTTTGACCTTCCGAACAAAGGATTTCGAAATCGTTAAACTGACTATAGGCGTACTTGTATTATGTGTATACCTTGTACCTGGTTGTCTGCCTTAGCACTGCACCTATTTCTAGTTTTATGACTTGAGGGTACCTGCCTACCAAGAGGTATCTGCCTGGTACCCACCTTTTGTAGCTTTGTATTTAGAAAGGGATTTCTTGCGTGTTTCAGAATGCACCGACGGACAGTCTGGATGCTTAAGGTGCAGGGGTGGTTCCTGTGCACGGTGCGCCGTTTTACTTCATCAGGGTGTATGCGTCGATACCTGTCCATCGGGTCACATCGCCGATTGGTCAACTAGGGATGAGTACATGGGCCGTATCTGCAAGGAGACCGGATATATGTTTGGTCTCACCGGCAGTCAAGTTGCTATACTCGTTGGTGTCGCCTCTGGGGCTACTATATGCATCTTCATAATAATCTGCGGGGTCATCGTCGTTCACAGAAGAAAGAGAAGAGCAGCCAAGATGGTTCAGCAGTTTGAGGACAGGTAAGATTGTTTTTTGTCTGATTTCCTTCTTTTTTAATTTGCGTTTCACTTTGTTGGACATCAAACGCGCTGATTTTGATTTGTGTTGATTCGTTTGTTTTGGCACAGTGCTGAGAGACGAGAGTTCCTGAAGCACCTAGCTACCCTACGAGGAGAAGCAAACACGTTTCTAGCGATGCTGAATGACACCAGGAGACAAGTCAGGGAACTTTACTATTCCAGGAATAACGGAGATGGCGCTGTTGGTATTCAAGCGTACAGGTATGGGGAATTTTGTATCTTTGAATAATTGATAGGTCCCATGCCGTTGCTATCTGTCTGGGCTCATTTATTTATTGGACTTCTTTGCACAGACCCGTTCTTCGTGATCTTGCCCGGATCCTCGTTCTGGTGAACAAGAGGGACGACGAGATACCAGTGCCCCCAGAGGACTGGCAGAGACTGCTAGCTTGGGCTGAACGTCTTCTACGAAGATACAAGAGACACAGTTCACCCGAAGTAAGATTGGACACCTGGAAGGTCTACTTTGATTCTTACTGCATTCTATTTAATTGCGAGATGTTGAATTTATTTATCTCTTTCTTACACGCCCAGTCTCTAAGACAGTTTGGTGAGTCGCATGTGCCAAGGAGAAGGTGTAGAATCCTAGAGATTTATAGACCAGATATGCTTTCTACTGTACATATCAAGTTATTACTGTAACCACATAACGATGCTCTCTTAACTAAGAAGCATGTGTACCAATAGCATTAGAGTGAGGATACCCATGAGTTCACATAGAGTACACGTAGAGTCTCGTCCAATGGTAAAACATCTGAATTTCAAGGTGGCTCAGCTGGTAACGTTTCTGCAGCAACCAGCGACCTCCGTCCAGATGATGCCGGCTCAGCCGATCACCATAGCAACGCCAACGCAGCCACCATACGAGCCGCGTGCTACGCCAACGAATCTCACGACATTCCAGCCGAATGCACCGCTCACTACGTTCCAAGCCAGCGATAAGTCCAGCATAAGTCCTGCCAGCTCCAGCTTGGGATACGTCAAGGACAGTCCGGTTGGCTCCAGCCTAGGACAGAATAGTTCAAGTGTCTACAACGAGAAGCTCAGTCCAAATGGATCCACTGTGGGTCAGACAACGCCGCTCGTCTACGGGGAACAGAAGAGGGTTCAGCACGTAGGATCGCATCTACAGGAACTGGCCATCTCTACCTTCAATCACAACTATAATTCCCCTGGTACCTTGTCACATTGTCTTACTCCTGGCGATGAGGATAGTAATACTCTTGATCGGGAACTCAATCCCCAGTGGGAATTTCAAAGTGCCGTCGAGGCCGCTAATTATACTATACTGTCTGACTGGTCGGCGACTCGTGACTACCTCATCGATGACTTCACGATCCTTGGCTTTAGGCCCCAGGACGAGATCACCACGGAATTGTGATCTTGTATTTCTCTCATTTTCCTTCTGTCTATAAGTGTAGATTTTGTTAAAAAAAAAAAGTCATGGAAAAGTATGCTCGATGATATTATGTCGACTTTTGTTAATGGATCCTGGAGATATTTCTCTTGGATCCGCGACGGTTTTGCATTCTTGACTTTTATTCTAAGTCACTTTGAATAGCACTTTGAAATACAGTCGAGCCATCTATCCGCTACTTTAATCGTGACTTTGAGGCACTGTAACGCTATGACGTTTTCGTTGAAGAACTTATACGAGCGAAAAGTACGTAAAAGGAGGAACACATCGTATTGCCCGAAATTGTAGAATGCTTTGGATAATTGCGATGCGAATCAGGTGTTATCAATGACTTTTATAAGCGTGTAACAATTGGGACTGAATCTCGTGGGACGCAAGACCCTTTAAACATATCCAGATTATTCAGAGCAATAGTACGCGTTAGCAGAAACACCAAATAACTGTAAGAAATTTTTTTATATAAAACAGGAAAAATGAAAATGGTAGTATTTGGTGTTTATTTAATTCACACGTGTATGTATAATTATTGCGACGATTTTATATTTTAGTCCACTAGTCAACATACACATGGTCGGTTAACGTACATGACACCGGGGGAAAATTAAACTTTGTTACCCTCTCTGTCTCTCATTTTCTAAAGCGCGACGACTATGTTTACCTTTCTCTTTTATAATTATCCCTTCTACTTAGAAATGAATTTCAAAAAATCTCGAATCTCGTCCGCTAATGTTTCCCAGTGAAACAGCAATATTATTATTAATTGTTGTAGTATAAATTAAAAAAAAAAGAATCCTGTACGCGGAATGTGCGTATCAGTGCATATGCATAACAAAGACCACGACGGGTCGTCTGTACAAATTGATGTAAATAACGGTTACAATTGTAGTTTAAATGTTAATGATTATTGCATATCGAATAATATATATCTATATAAGAAGAGACAAAAAAAGTTTTACACGTTAATGTCATATTTTATCATATCCAATATCCTTTTCCCTCCCAAATTCTTTAGCGTATTAATATACTTTATTTTGAACTTATCCATACGTTCTGAAAAAATCCGCGTTAAGTAATGTTACAGAGAAAAGTGCAAGACCCACCCGCAGGATCTTCGTAGATATTGGTTTCTACCAATGGAAACACGACCAGCGACATTCCATTGCGATTCGAGCTTGGCGAAGCGCAGAGAACAGGAAACGTGCGACATGCGCGCTCAACCGGAAGGTGCGCGCGCATACTGGCGTATAAGAGATAGCGCATTTAAGATATTTTGCAAGAAAATAAGAGACGTATACGTCTGGCTGTTGCGTTAAGACGCTCCAAAATAAAAATCTCGCCGATAGAAGCGATTTGGCAACTGTTGTAGGGTTATGTGGAGCAACTGTTCAGGTTCTCGACGGACGGTGCCCGAGGCGCTCATGTTCGTGCGGGGTGGCCGAGGGACGCCATGACAGTCGTCGTATTTTCTGTAAACCGTGAGCGCGTACGATCTTGCAGTGAGTTTTTGGAAAACAGTGACGCGCCCCGACGTCCCCGGGGGCTTTGGACGGGTGCTAGTTGTCCCGGTCGAGCTGCTGGTTGCTTTGGTGATATAGTGGAGGAGTGTGGCAAGGGCGCGTGGCCATTATCCTGGGATTTGCTTGTGGGTACTGGTGGCGAGGTGAGGCGTCAAGAGGCACCAAGAGGCGTCCCCCCTTGCGTCGGGACGCGCGTCCCCGTGCCTAAGACAGCCGTACGGCTTAGGAAACGAGATGCGAGAACCGCCGACGGCACCGTGCACCACGTGAGTTCCATTCCCCGAGGCTCCTCTTCTTTAGTCCGAGTATTAGCCTTACTTAGAAATCTCCTTGTCCTGATACCCCGAACGCACCTCCATCTTGTCTTGGCCCCTTGTCCCCGTTCTACGCTCTGTGATAATTGACGCGTCATGTGCCGACTACGAGACCAGAAGGTGGTGCCCGATTACTCGACGCGGATCTCGAGGATACGGGTATCACGCCCAGTTGAGTAAATTTTCATTAACGTTGCCATCCGGATTATAGTCTATTACTAGACCCTCAGTTGGGTCTATCTTATATGGAGAATTTCGGACATTGCCTTTGTCGAGTATGGGTCATGGTATTCGATGACTCACCTTCTCATGTTTTTCTTATGGAATATTCATTGAGTGTTTTGAGGCTAATGAAAGTTTAGTTATATGTCATTATTTTTACTCTTAATTCAGGTTTTCCAATGATTTTTTTTCCATTGTCTGGGCGAATTAACCTTTCAGCGCAGTCTACACGTGATCAGTTGTTCCTATTTTTCATTATTGCAGCGATAACTGGATACAGGTTTTGAGGTTATTAGAAATTGAATTATTCGTCAAATTTTTGAAGCAATTACGAGAGATGGGAAATTTTATTTGATTGAATTTTTTAATATTTCATATGTTGAATATACCTTCTTATATCCTCTTACATCCACGTCCGCTGAACATGGCGTAATCAGCCCACTGACTTTCTTTAATGTAACATTAAGACAGTGTTTTACTTCCGTATTTTTCAGGATGATAAATGAGGACCATCAGAAGAGTCTAACTAATTGTCTTTATTGAACGAAGATGAATAGTGAGCAGCATGCATTGCCAGCGACTACGCAGGCTCAGCAAGAGGTGAGAAATTATTATTTGTTCTTGGGCTATTTGCCAAACTACAAATGCGCAGTGATTTATAGAGTCACTATGAAAGGGCACGCGAAAGGGATTTTTTGTCTTAGTAAACAGAATATTATGTTTTGTCCTTTGGACCATCAGCTTTGTTCTTGAAATGTACTTTCATTTTTAGATAAATTTCTTAATTGTGCTCTAAGTTCCCTATTTTTATTAGTCTCTTTTCGTTTTCCTTCAGATCCCATTTCGAACAGGATTCAATAAAATGTAATTCGCCAAGAACGAATGTTTGGGTCAACTGCCTGTTTGTGAACTATTTTTATTTCTGTGAGGCTGGATGGTAAGAAAAGAAGCTTCTTCAAAGTGCTCGAATCCTTCTCTATGACTTTCTATCTTTCTTTGTCTCTCGTGTTTCTCTCTATTACTGTAATTCCTGAGCATTAGTCATCTTTCGTTATTGCTCTGTAACCCATAGTATCTCATAACTATTATACATAGCAACTTTGCTTAGTAACCGCTTGTACATAGATAACGCAGTAGATTCTCATTCTTAATTGTATCCTTTGACATATTTATTATTATTATGAATAATTAGTAAGAATCGAAACCTTATGTACTCTATAAAAATGAACCATTTCAAGTTGACATTGACATACATGTTCGAAGAATAAGAAATCACTTGCGTTCGGGGAGAATTAGATTCGGGACAGTTCCATATATATTCAATGATGAGAATTATAAATATCCAAAGAAGCAATTTTGAAAATATCCCAGCCTTCCTGTATATTTGAACTCCACATACTTAGTATACATCTCAATGAGCACAAAGGTCCTACCTGGCGCATTTGTCGATTGGAAAAGCGAGCCTATTGCATGTTAGTCGCATGCCCTGTCGATGTCGTACAAATGTCTGAATGTGTACCGGTAGGAAGTAAACTCGGGTCAAAGTGGTCGTCCTTCGTACCCAGGTGGTTCGACTAGTTCAAGCAGTCACAACAATGTAGGAAGCACCCGGAATTCCTCTGAGGAGCAGCGCGTAGGTACAGCAGTAGCGTTAGCCTCCTCGGTAGCTAAATATTGGCTCTTCACCAATCTGTTTCCCGGGCCGCTACCCCAGGTCTCGGTCTACCACCATAACCACCAGATCTCCTCAAGTAGGAGTGGTGGTGGTGTTGAGGCATCTCCAAAAGAGTCTTCGTTTAACCAGGAAATGGCGTTGACCTCGAATTCGCATCATCAGTCGACGACTTCCCATCATCATCATCATCAAGCTTCGATTAGCGGCGTCGGTCATCACGGCTCTCTGCAGTCCAATCAGCAGGTTTGTTTCCATGTAGATGCACGACCAGTTGTAGCACAGTTACGCTTTGCGCCCTGGAGGACTTTTATACTTGGTCGTACAACAAGGAGAGACACGGTGTTATACACCCAGGAGTGTAGAACGAGTCCCCACGCTGTCTAAATGACACTCAATATCATCTAGTGATGACACGGAGTTGAAGATTCATCTTCGATTTTCTATTTCCCATCGACGTTCATTGTAGCATTATCGTGCCTTGCTTTAGATAGTAATTTTTTTCATAATACTTTCTTTGTTATACTTGCTCTTTATCTTCCTTTTCTTTACTTCCATACTGATTCATCTCAGGTTGTTTCTTTAGTTGTAAAGTAAATAGTAGAATTATTTAAGATGCTTCAGACTTAATCCATAGCTCACTTTAATGTTCTTGAACAGTAGCACTCTACAGTCATATAAATATTACCTAAATGGCTAGGACTTGTAATTTTTTTTATAATAAGAACGCTATATAAAGAATATGTTGCTAATCTTCTTCGCAGATTCCAGGCTCTCTTCCTGGCCTTAGCCTAGACGGGACGCACATTCCCGCAAGTGTCAGTCACTTGCAGGCGGCGCATGCTCAAATGCAGCAGCAGATGCAGTCGCAACAGCAGCAGCAGCTGCACCAGCAGCCGCAGCAACAGCAGCAACAATCTCATCATCAGATACAGCAGAGCCATCAGAATGCACAGAACAGTGGACCAAGCTCGCAGAGTCAGAACTCACAACGGGATGATAATAAAGTAAAGGACGAGGATGGTAGTTGCACTACGGAACGGTGCAGCGATAATCAAGTCCATTGTCAGGTCCAGTGTGATCTTCAGCTACAGCCGCCACAGGATCTTCAGCAGAGTCTGATGCAGCAACAGCAGCAGCAACAAATTGGCGTCAACATTAGCGGCAGTTCCACTGCGGAAAGCGGAACCCAGAACAATTCAGAGAAGCCCGAGAAGGAGAAGGAAATGCGTCAGCTGAACATGGCACAGTACGTTTCTTAAATTAAAAAAAAAATCATATGAGTCTTTGGCCAGTGTCTCCACTGAATATTTTTTCTTACTTGCAGGTTTCAGCTTCCTGATCTTAAACCTGGTGGTCATATGATGGACGTTAGAACAGCCGACGGCTCGGTCGTTAAAATAAGCGCCGGAAACGAACAAGATCTAGCAAAGACTCTTGGCGTAGAGATGGTACAAAATATGTACAAGGTGAGAGGCCTCCTTATAAATGATGACAACGGCCATTGAGAAATCTTTCTAGCGGCTAGGGTCGTAAACGAAAAAAAAAAACGCGCTTCTGTCATCAGGTAAATGTCGAGGATATCAATCAACTGTTGGCGTACCACGAGGTCTTTGGAAAGCTGCAAAGTGAGATAGCAGCTGGTACCACTCTCGTAGGTGGTACCGTACCCACGCAAACGGTCACCACCATACAAAATGGAACACCGATAGTACAGCAAGTTCAACTTAACAAGTTTGACATAAAGACAAGCGACGGGGAGGCCACGCCCGGACCAAGTGCCTCGCCTGTATCCGTTGGCAGCCATGCCTGCGAGATCTGCGGCAAGATCTTCCAGTTTCGCTATCAGCTTATCGTGCACCGCAGATATCATACTGAAAGGAAGCCATTCACGTGCCAGGTAAATGAACGTTTCTCGAGTCCAGGTCCGTCGTTACTATAAGTATCATTATCGGGCTCGGCATTACTTCCCTCTGATATACTTCTATTTTTGTTATACACTTACCTACAGGTCTGCGGAAAGGCATTCACCAATGCCAATGATCTAACTCGTCATGGTAAATGTCACCTGGGTGGATCCATGTTCACCTGTTCAGTCTGCTTCCACGTGTTCGCTAACGCGCCGTCCTTGGAGCGCCATATGAAGCGTCACGCTACCGACAAGCCCTACAATTGTACAGTGTGCGGAAAGAGTTTCGCTAGGAAGGAACATCTTGACAACCATACTCGCTGTCACACCGGCGAAACACCTTACAGGTGCGTTCACAATGTTTTGAAGTTAAATGATTCGCTCACGTGAGATGCACTTGTATGCCTGTAGCTTTGAGCTTATCGTGTCCCACATGAATCTTTAACGTTTCTTCTTACTCTTAAGGTGTCAGTATTGCGCCAAAACTTTTACACGCAAGGAGCACATGGTGAACCATGTTCGCAAGCATACTGGCGAGACTCCGCATCGCTGCGACATATGCAAGAAGAGCTTCACTCGCAAGGAACACTTCATGAATCATGTCATGTGGCACACTGGCGAGACTCCACATCATTGCCAGGTCTGCGGGAAAAAGTACACGCGCAAGGAGCACCTTGCCAATCATATGCGTTCCCATACCAACGACACGCCGTTCCGATGTGAGATTTGTGGTAAGTAACTACGGTCTCATACGACTTTTGTGAATCTGTCATTACGGTTATTTTACTGTCACCTAAATTTCACCTTCTTTTACATTCCGTTAAGTTCCACAGGGAGGGGTACATTAGAAAAAGTTTGCCTCACTGAGTATCATTATACGTACATTGGGCGTGTCTGGTTTTTCCCTCTTAATCACCGTTTTTTTTTTTTGATTGCCTATTCGACTCGACTACAACGTGATGCATGATTATGATTGACGGCGTCTTAACGAAGGGATTGTTCCGAATACTTTGGTATATTTAGTTGTCTATTTTTTTTAGGCATTATTAATTTGTGGATCAATTTTTTCAGTATTTAGATTATGCTAATCTATGTTGCGCATGAGAACTCTGTAGCGTAGCCAAAGGAGCTCATCCGAACAAGTCGCCGTCGGCTTTGAAAACTCGTCGTGTTTACATTGAGCGTCTCCACGTTGTGTAATAGGATTTACACGGCTGTTGCGCACTATACAGATCCAAGTTTACACAACGCATCAGAGACACGCGCTGATGGGGCGATTTCAAAATGGAGAATGATAATTCAAATCGATCACATTAAAAAAATTAAAACGGATCAAAGAGTCACGTGTTAAAAAAAACGAAAAGATATAAAATTTCAATCACGTTTCACAAACATGTTGCACGTAACATATATTGAGGATAATCATTTGAACCAAAGTTATGTCTAAATGAAATAATTTAATGGTAAGTACCGACGCGTGATAAGAATCATTGAAACCGTGACCACGTGACCTGCAACTTTATAATATTAAAAACGAGCAAATTGTCGAGCATAAAAAGAAGCGTCTAATTAGAAAGGAAAAAAAAACCAGGAGCAGCATTACAGTGCCTCCGCCCTTATGCCAGCGTCGCAGTCTTCGCTTCGAAGTTATCACAAACTCACCTTAAACGCTAGTAGCAGCAGTGTAGTACCGGAGTAGTAACAGCAGCAGGTATCGATGGTGGTAGCGGTGGTAGTAGTAGTAGTAACAGCAGCAGCAGGAGCAGCAGCGGGGAAATAAAATTCGCGAGAATTGATCGCGCATCGTATCAACCCCCCAGTCGCGCGGGTCGCGCGCATTCCTTTACAAAGCTCCCCTCTAACCTTAGAATTGGTGTCTTTAGCCTCGGGGTCGGTACTCCGGCGTTCGCGTTTCGCGTTTTCGACAGTGCGCCGGACAGCGACGCGTCTTCGCTCATTATTTTCATCGTTTCCACGTACTACGCGTGTACGCGAACCCTCAAGAATTTTCGGTACCCGCTAACGTGCGGAAATTGTGATGGCATGACTTGCTATTTCGTAAATCTCAGCGGTTCGTATTATTTATCTTCGAATTCACCTTCCAAGCATACAAGATACACAGACGGGCACGAGCCAAACAGAGACTGCAGGGCAGACACGTAACGCAGTGAGAGTGGCATCGATTTCCGGTCGTCTGGAACCGCCGGTCGTTCACTTCCTGTCGTGCGTCACTCACGCGTTTACCTTTGCACGCGATTCGATCATTTCCTTCGTCTCCGGTGGCGTTTAAAAATTTTTTTTTACTGATAGGAAGATTTTTTTTCGATTTGGGTTGATCAAATTTTTTTTTTGTAATTCCTATCTTTTTTCTCTCTCTTTCTCTTTGTAGCCGAGCCCGTGACTTGGATCTACGTTCGAATACCAATGACACTTTGGAATGTTATTTTACCAGGGAATTTACATTCCCAAAAAATTCTCGCGCAAATCGATCCGCGACCCCGTTTACTTTCTCTCTTGTTTCGGTCCCACCTTTCGTTTCGTCATGCTGATTTCAAATTAACCGCGCTTCGGACGCCAATGACCATAAGGGCACCTGGGGAAATACGTTCTGGTGGCTCCTTTTAGATTTCGTATCGCGACTCCCGTTGTCTCGTTACGCTTTGTGGCCCCTCCAAGTTGGCTTACGCACCCTAGATATCACGCCGGCCGATAAGGAACATTTAATCAGTAGGTTTCCATTGTGCAGAATATAATGGACGGTCTGATAAGGAATTATCGATTTTACATTCGTCTTACGTACCTATTCCTGGGAATTAAATCGCGAGACTCACCACGAGCGAACCGGCGAACGACTCTGTCTCTGTTGTTCTTGCGGTATCGATTTATTGAAATTAACGAATTACATTCGCTGCCGTTCGGCCACGTTACTCTCCTTCGCGTATTTCCCGTCTCTCCCGATAATCACAGGGACGGCTGCTTTAAACAGCTAAAATTTTCTTTCCCTCACAATCACCACTTCCGCTCGTCTGATAATCTTCGTCCCCTCCTCTCTCGCCATTTATGTCCCTACGGTCTCACGTACACGGCTCGATTAACGAAATCTAATGCACAAGCATTCCCAAAATTTTTAACCTTTGTTCTTCTGTCCCTTGCATTCAAAGGTCAATGAAATAATGTTCTTTTTTTTTCATGGACAGAGTAACGGACGCCGTATCCACGCTTTAAGACAATTCGGTGTGAAAATCTTGCATATGAAATTTCAAATCATCTATATTCACTTGGATAATCCTAACTTGCAGGATCAAAGCATTTGACAGATCCATACACACACACACATACACACATATACATAATGGATTTATTGCGACAGCAAAGAGACTTTGGAATCGTCCTATTGGATTTAAAGATGGGAATGTATGTTGGAGCCAGGTGATGCTACATAATATTTATATGCTTCCATTTGCTTTTGTTTCTCAATGCTAATACAGGTAAGTCGTTCACGAGGAAGGAGCACTTCACGAACCACATAATGTGGCACACGGGCGAGACGCCACATCGCTGTGATTTCTGCTCGAAGACGTTCACGCGAAAGGAGCATCTACTGAACCACGTTCGCCAGCACACGGGTGAGTCTCCACACCGATGCGGCTTCTGCTCCAAATCGTTCACCAGAAAGGAACACCTTGTTAACCACATCCGCCAACACACAGGTGAGAGCGGTTGGCAGATGTCATCTCGCGGGCAACCGATCGTAACGTTCGTCTCTAACAGTAGCTCACGTTTGGGATTAGCATATCAAAGAGGAAGAATAATAATGATGATTAATAACAAATTTTATATATATATATATATATGTACATATATATATTTCAAAGTAATAAAAATTATAATCGGTCAGGGATCGCGTCGGGGCCAAAAGTGTGACCCTTTGTTTTTGCTTCTCCAATCCGGCCGATCGTCGATCTTTCGTAGCTGTCATTTTCTGCTTCTCATGATATCATCTTTGGTCGTGCTTATCACGACGTAAACTTACTTGATCCTGTCATGATGATCATTGAGTGTCGTATGGCTTTTTGTATAACGTTAATGGGATAACGTGAAGGTGGTACTGTTTTAATTGGGGAAAAAAATTTTTTGCACAGGCCGTAGATCATTTTATTTTGTTTATTTGATATATTTTACATTTCACGCTGTCATCGTCCACGTGTCATTGGTTCTGCCTGATACGCCACTCTTATCATTTTTTTTAATATCGTCGTTTAACTTTTATGAATTCTCAAAGTACGGTGGAAGGCTATGGATCTTTTCTTTTTTTGAGTTTTACTACAATCATTCCTTCCATCGGTTATGGTCTTTGGTACCTTGCTTCGTTCGTATCTGTCAGTCACACTTGTTAGGCCATGCTCCGACTCCCTGCCCGATAAGCGACTCTTAACTCGGCTCGAAGTAAACGAAATAAAAAAAAACATGAATGGTTCTAATGTACAGGGTGTCCCGAGTCTCGCTTTGTATTTCGCTGTACAGCTAATGAGATATCGATGGAATGTGAAAGTTGAAATTATTGATTTTTCTCTCTTTTTTTTTTAACGCGTTTATATCGTCACTTACAGACTTCCTGTACAGAATTTTTGTTTCTTCGAAATCATACGAGATATTAATTGTGATTGCGAGGAATCGGTCGAAAAGAGTTTTTGGTCGTCTTTTTTTTTCATTATTATTTTGTTATAAATTTCTATCTATTTTCTTCATGCTACGTCAGATTCAGACTTGTATTCGATGATCTCTCGTTACTGCACAAGCTGACTTTCCTCGGACGTAACGCATGGACGTGCCGATACCGACGAATGGATCCTTTTCAACTGTTCCTAATCACTTACCGTTTGGTCGAGATTCTGATATCTCTGTAATTGAAGGAAAAAAAAAAGATAAAAGAATGTCATGCCGGAACCTCAACCAATCAGTATACCAATAGAAACGTAGATCACAAAGATCATTATCATTATGATAATAATTTTGTATATAATTTTTCTTTCACAACGTATTATCCTGTTGCGTATTCAGAATGAGAGCTTGAAAATTGTGTAATGATGAACTTGAATAATTCCTCTTGAGACTTCCGTAGGAGTTTACGAGGAACGTACCATCCGTTTCTTATCCACTGTAGAATCCTTCGCGAGGATTGGGTATCCGGCTGGCAAAAAAAACGTGTAAGCGAATAGGATCGAGTAACAAGTGTCTACGGGGAGGATTCCCCGTACGAGCTGGCATTCGGGGAATCCCCGTAGACACTTGATCTGTTAAGGATGGGACATTCGCCCCTCGTGGTACTTCCGTGCGTTATGTCGGGCAAAACTCGCCTTGTGCAGGATAAGTCCATGTCTGAATGACGAGTTAAGGTTTTGAAAAAATCGTTATGAAATACACAGGGGAGACGCCCTTCCGCTGTCAATACTGTCCGAAAGCGTTTACGCGAAAGGACCATCTGGTGAACCACGTCAGGCAGCACACGGGTGAGTCACCGCACAAGTGCCAGTATTGCACCAAATCGTTCACGCGGAAGGAACATTTGACCAATCACGTGCGTCAACATACAGGCGAGTCGCCACACCGATGCCACTTCTGCTCCAAGTCATTTACACGTAAGGAGCACTTGACGAATCACGTCAGAATCCACACCGGTGAATCGCCACATAGGTGTGAATTCTGTCAGAGGACGTTCACTCGGAAAGAACACCTCAATAATCATCTCCGTCAGCATACCGGAGATTCGTCGCATTGTTGCAATGTGTGCTCGAAACCGTTCACGAGAAAGGTACGTTGGCACTCCTGACACGAGATGCTCTTTTTCCTTTTTTTATGGTCAATGTTATTCTATTAAGATTGGAGTAAATTTCGTTAAAAAATTTGATGACAGATCATCAAGGATCATGAATTTTTTTAAGAAATAAGGTAGCTTCGTACGAGGACACTCTATTGCTATTATTGGTTCACTTTGTCGTTTTGGGTATCGCCCAAGAGTCTTAAATGAGGACGTGACAGATCCTTTCGCTTAGTCTGACTCTTCTTACTTTCTTCTGTAGGAACATCTCGTGAACCACATGCGATGTCACACTGGCGAACGTCCGTTCGTCTGCACCGAGTGCGGCAAGAGTTTCCCACTCAAGGGAAATCTCCTATTCCACATGCGCTCCCACAACAAGGGAAGCAACGCGGAGAGACCGTTCCGCTGTGACCTTTGTCCCAAAGACTTCATGTGCAAGGGCCACCTGGTCTCCCACAGAAGATCCCACTCTGATGAGCGACCGCACAGCTGTCCGGACTGTGGCAAGACCTTCGTCGAGAAGGGCAATATGCTGAGACATCTGCGAAAGCACGCTGCTGAAGGCCCACCTACGCAGGTCAGCACGCCCTCGGCAATTCCTCAACCGGTTCTACCGATACCCGCTGCCGCGGTACTGGTTGGTCATCCTCTGGCTGCTCCGCAACCGCCTCCAGTTGTTCCTCAGCATACCGTCGTGGTTCCAACACCTCCTGGTGTTCTCACGTCGTACTAAACGGATGAGATGGAAAAAAAACCAGTGCATATCATCGTGCAGGTTCGTGTCACAATTGCACAAGACGCCAATGGTCCCGGTTTCGAAGAGCCCACCTTTGTCTGCGATTATAAGTAATTAGTGGAATGGTTGAGTGATCAATATGTAAAGCATGTGATACCCCAAGTGAGATGTCCCGATCCTCGTAAGATGCAATTCAACGGACGTCGTCTATTGGACACTCGAACTCTGATGATTTAACTGTTATACACGACTACGATGGATTACCGACTTATGGACGCTCTGGAGATCCACCCACGTGATATTGTTGTATCATCGACGGCGGGGGTTTATTTTTTTTTCTTAACAATCGATACACCAGACTCGAGATCTTTTCTCATAGATTCTCGACTTCGTACCGTTACTGTAAAATGGCCAAGTTGATGTGGACCTCAGTCGAGAAAGCTTCAGCTGAAAAGTGAACTAGGCTCTTTCATTGATGATCATTCAGTCTAGTCTTACATGGGCTAGACTCGAGTGTTATTTACGGTGGTACGCACAACTCAACTGACCACGCCCTTTGCATTTTTCTTGTACAGTTGCGATAATGAAAAATCTTTATCGTCTCGTCGAGGGTACAGTACGTAACCATAACAGAGTCTAGCCAATGGTATTTCAGCTGTCAGTTTTTTCATTTTTTTATGGTCCAAGAAAGACCTCGTCATTGTACAGCTATTCACGAGTACCATCCATTTCACTAGGATGCTGTACGGGCACTACGTGCACACGAACCGAATACCTACGTACAGTGAGTTATCTCGCATCGACTGTACATACTAGCTTTTAGGAAGTACGCGTTAAGCATTATTTTTTTTCTTTTCTTCTTTTTCGTTCCTTTCCTATAAAGATAGGTGGAAGAGGAGCGAGTGAATAAAAGTGTATCACTTTTATTAGTTTTGCAATGCTCGGTCAGTAGACTTACGAGGGGTTAGTGTTTAATGGTGGAACGAAAGGGAAAGAAAAAAAGATTTTAAGCAAGGGATAAGACAAGAAAGAGGTTTTACAAATTTATTTCCACGGTACGCACTATTACCTGTGACGTTGTCGGGAGGACGACGTCACACTAAAAGCGACAGGATGCAAACCAACATATATAAAAAATATTTTATATTTTCTAATCGGCGCGTAGATTAAATCTATACATACATAAATATATATATTTAATGCTATACATATAGATATATAGTTTATCAATAACGCGAACGAGAGAAGAACGTAGATATTTGTTTTGCGTTCAAAGACTATACAGACTCGATTTAGGAACGTCACACCATCCATCCACGTTTCCTCACGAGGTGTAGATACTTAGGTAGCAATTTGCCAGGTTTAATTGGTAGTGATTACTCTCGAGTTTTAATTTTCCTCTTTCTCTCTCTCTCTATCTCCCAGCTCTTTGTCTCTCGTTGCATTAAGTCTCTTAGCTACTACATCCGAGTGCAATATGAACCCGCTGCGTTCGCTTGCAATACGAGAATGGAAGAAGTAAAGAAAAAAAATAATACAAGAATGAAGGAAAATAAAAAAAACACGATATAATCACACAGCAATTGGCATTGAGAGGATCGTCGTGCGGAAAAATTCAATTTCAAGTCATAACGTGACTCTTTATTATTTATCCTTCGTTCTGCCAGTACACAGAGAACGTTTATTTCTTTCTTCCCGTGAGATGCGCGCCGTTATGATTTAAAATTTGAATTTTTATCACGACGACGTCACTCACCAATCCCACGCCAATCCAGGTTATCTCCTAGCTTTCCGAACAAGAACTATGACTCCGCACTACGGCACTAGACTAATCGTGTAATAAGGCCATTGTATTTCGTATTTAGACTATAAGATAAACGGATGCGTATGTGCTGCGGTATGACGATGCGAGCTCACGAGTTCCGTTCGTGGTCGGATTATTTTTCTTCTTTTCTTTGTTTTATACGTATTCACTACAATAAATTTTGTTCATAAAGGTTAAATTAGAGTAACGCGAAGACGATCTGTTCACGTTGCTCGGCTTATTTTTGCTGGATGTTAGATCTGTTTCGCTCTTTCTATAAATCTATAATATAATAATATTTTATGCATATTTTCTATCTTTCTCTCTGTCATTTCTTACGCTGCTGCTCGAACGGTAATCGAAGGGCTTCGCCTTGCCATCCGTATCTTTAACATAATTATTGTATTATATAATTAAGTATCAATTTGGGTAATGGTGAATACCGGATGTGGATAACGATTTTATTACGCGCGTAGCACACGACGTCAGATTGAAGTCTTTAAGCGTTGGATTTATCATGGTCTACGCCTCATCCCCTCCTCTCCCCTCCCCTTCCCTCCCCTCGTCCCATGGACCTTGTCTCTAAGAATAATCCGCATGCTCCCTATCCAGGATATAATCATGCTTATCCAAAAATCCCCAATCCAATTGCTGAATCGCGTTACCAATGTGCCCTGACCCCTCTCCTCTTCACCAACACAATCCTAATCGCCACGTAGAATTTTAGAATTCGTATATTATATTATGATGAATATCAATTAAATATATTCAAGCAGCTTAGACATCGCGTACTATTCGAAGTGATGATGATTTATTGATTAGACGAATAAATGACGATTTACATGAAAATGAGTTGCAAGGAACACGGTGGTAAATGTCTTAGAGGAATGCGAAAATGCACACAACACTGTGCGATTAATTGGAAAGGCGGAAGTACCTATAATATTTACATATAGAGCATAGACCTTTATTATATATATATATTCTCTGAGGACATTACATAAAAACACATATGTAACACACGGACACTAATGCGAACATGTATAACACGAGTGACTTGATATGACATTATTGATTGCAATTAATTAATTGTTAGAGGAAAAAGATTATACACTGTGACTTCTGTCATATTCGGAGTAAGCATTATATATGTATAATATATATATAGCTTGTGCTTATATACATTATGTATATATACCGTAAATATTGTACGAAATACCTGTCGTAAATGCGACTTACGGCGCGATTCTGCGCATCGGACTGACCGATGCTGCACGCGCATCCGGTTTTATTAGGGCCGTGGGATGGCGCTTCCTGCCGCGCTTATCGGTCGTCTAAGGACGGGAAATAATAAGGAGAAAAAAAAATTATGTAGCGAGGAGTGAATAGTAGAGAATAGTGTTTATATGGATCATTATATTATATTATATTATTAATGTATTATTAATAATAATATTATTGTCTTACGTTATGACGAAGTTAAGATTAAGAGTTTGTTTATGCTTTTAAAAGAGGGAGGGGTTCAATTTCTCGTGCGATAATCCTTAATCGGTTAAACGAGGAGGACAAAAGTTGTACACGGCAAGGAAACAAATTAAATTTGCTTAAGCGATTGGGGTTTTTCCCTTATTATTTTTCTTCGTTGTTCAATGCTATTCGCTATCAATGGGTGTTTTTAGTCGTTCTGATTTGGTTTTGTTTCCCCTCTGGAAAGGCGATTTCTTTTTGAATTATTTATGAATAATATCGTGATTTTGTTAGAGGGAGACAACGATGATAGTGATAATAAGACAGAGGTGTAATAATCGTCTTGTAATCAGCGCTGCCGTCACACGCTTTTTGATTCCTCGGGGCGCACGCACAGGCTACGGAAATTGAATCGAAGCGTCCTTAATGTACGTTAGGGTCTGAGCGCTTTTAACGTTTGTCATTTTTCTTTTTTTTTTATTCTATTTAATCCTCGTTTCTTTTTGTTCGCCTTTTTTTTTGGGGGGGGGGGGCGGCTTTTTGTTCGACGAGCACAGCGACACTCGTCGAGTCTGATTCAATACGCAATTATAAAATGTTCTCCTTTGCTATTCTCCCACGGGTTGATTATCGAACGGCGCTTCGGGCTCAGAGCGAAGTAGGGGTGATGGAAACAAAAAAATAAAGTAAAATAGAAAGGTTATATAAGATTAAAAAAGTATGATTTACAATTTAGATAGACAAAGAGGAAGGAACATATGTATAGAATTTTATTATGCACCATTGTAATATTATGTATCCCAGTTGTGACACAATATACACTGGTGTTATGTTAAATGTGAGAATGTCGTGTATCACTTTATTTATTCTTCACACTTCGTTGGACCATACACCTCTGCTCCGTGTCTCTTTAATCACCAGGAAATCCGTAATTTCTAATTAAAGTCATGTCCTTTATTTTATTCTTCGCAACTTTACAATTAAATAATAAAAATCCTGCTTGCGTTTTTCTCTATTGGTAGTTGGGTGAGCAGCGTGCGTGTGTGTATGGATGCGCGTATGACATTACGCTAATTTGCTATTGGAACGGAGGCTTGTGGGGTTATTGAAGGTCGTTCACGTTGATCGCGTCGCGACGCCTTAGGAAATCACGTGCGACGTCTATAGACACTGCTCGGGGGTGGTGGGGATGAGTGGGGAAAGTGATACTGACGTTGATGAAACTGATGTGTACATGCTGCTACTCGGTTTGATAACGGATCGAATTTTAAAGCGCAACGGTAATTACGTATTGTAATTAAATATGATTGTATAAAATGGAGACGGGAGAAATAGATAGATTGTGAATGGGAGGATAGTGTGTGTAACATGCAATCTTAAACGTGGTACTACAATAAATGCATTAACTTTAAAATTGTATTGTGCTTTTTTTATGAGTTCTTTATTCTTCGTTCGTGCCTCTCAAATTGCTACCAAATACTGGGACGTAGTGAGGGTTATTGGTTTGTAATGTTTGCGCCTAGTGGTAGGCAAACCGCTATACGTGTGTGTATGGTAAGTTACCAACGTTCCCGCAGTAGGTAAGGAAGAGTGGGAAGGACTGACCGTGATTGTGAATGGTTGCTCTTCCTAATATATCCTTAAAAATTAAATCTTTAAAATGTACTTCGGAAAAATAAAAGTTCAAAGTGAGCCCAAGATGAGGCGGAAGGGCAACCCCTCGACACCATGATCTATGCGCGTAGCTTCTCTAACAGGGTGACTATCCATATATGACTACTCGAATTAATATGCTCGACCCGATCAAAGGAATAGGAAGTGTAAGACAAGCACAATGGAAAGTAAGACGGCACAGGGTGAAACGAGAAGTTAGAAAGGAAGATAAAAATAAAAAATTCCCCAAGTAGAAAAGGGAGGAATAGAAACTAATAGAATGGAAGTATAAAAGTGGAGAAGAAATAAGGAAGGAGATAAATGAAAAAAAGTAAAGAATGAAAGTTAAAAGAATTAAGAAAGTAAAGAAGAAATAAGTATAGAAAAAGAAGAAGTGTAAAAAGGGATAACAGGAGTGATTCCAAGAGACCAGTATAGACCAGTATGCATCGACAAATAGCATGGACTACGCAATCCCTACTTCAAACTTCTTGAAAAAATTTCCGCTCGAATAGACAAAGAGGGACTGAGGTGGCGGCTAGTAGCACTCCTTTTCTAATACTCCCATTGGCTACGTTTTCTATACTTTCGTACTAAGGCTGCTGATAGAAAGAGACAGGACTTGGCCGCCACCAATCGCCATCTTTTTCTATCAGCTGACCATTTTCCCTATGCTTGTGTAGTCCATTCTATATGTCGATGGGGCACTGCCTCGAGCGCTCCCCCCACTCGCCGAGTCCTGCGTGAAGAATTTGCGCGCACACAATTTTGGGCAATTCCAGTACTTCTAAATATGCTTGGCCAGAATTTCCGATTTATAAGTGTTAATATTTTACTTTATTGATTTAATTAATTATTTTAATGTTTCAAACACCTTATTCATTAATGTTTCAATTTGAATGTAATTTATTTTCGACATTCTACAATTTCAATTCAATTTTTGTCTACTCCTTATATTCTGCGAGATTTTGATTTAGCCTCAATTTTATATTTTGAATAAATTTTGAAAGTAAATCAAGATCCAATAATATTTAGTAGTATTCGGAAAGCTTTATTCAATTTTTGAATTTTCAATATTTCTGTGCGACTAATTTTTTCTTCTCTCTTCCTTCTTCTTCTTATTCCTTTTTGGCTTTATGCCCTCATGAAGGGCCAAGTGCCAGGAAATCAATTGTCATTACCCGGCTTCTGTACGTGTGCCTTTATCTTCATTTATCCGAATAAGTCGCATTCAAAAATTGAGATGCTGCATGGGTGTTAAATTTGCACCGCACTTTGTTGAAAATGTCTCAAAAATGTTTCAACGATTTTTTCAGTTTTTCAATAGTTCTTGAGAATTTCTATAGTTCCCGGTCTCGTTCTACGGGTTGCTTTGGAAACTAACGGTTATTAGCGGAGAACCTGTGCCGCCATGCTGCACATTCGTGTTCACGTTTAGCTCGACTACGATGGGATTCGCATTGTCGACGGAGGCGATGATCACAAAGTCCTACTTACAGACTCGCCGCTACGAATTAGCGCCATGATTTTGGTATCGGCTAAAACCGTAGCATTCTGCATCTCCCTATTCTCTCTCTGGTACATACGTGTTATATGCTTTAGACCGCCATGGAATAACTTGCGTTTTGTTTCCCAATAGAAAACCAGCAACCAATAGAATTCACTCCATGGATACTTGTAAAGCATCGTGGATTCCTGTGATGGATTCCAGTTAGTATCACATGCGACGATTGAAACGATAGGCAACAGTCGGCGTCGTTTATCGCAGTTTTTTAAGTTTTGAGCATAAAATGGATGACGAAGCTGAGACATATAAGCTGTGGAGGATCAGAAAAACTGTCATGCAATTGTGCCATGATAGAGGTTACTTGGTCACGCAAGATGAATTGGATCAAACATTGGAACAATTTAAAGAACAGTTTGGTGATAAACCCAGTGAAAAAAGACCGGCACGAAGTGATTTAATTGTTCTTGTTGCACACAATGATGATCCTACAGATCAGCTGTTCGTTTTCTTCCCAGACGAGCCAAAAATTGGTATAAAAACCATCAAAACATACTGTCAGCGAATGCAGGAAGAAAAGATTCATAGGTTACTATCATAGCCATCACTAGATTTGCATGCGTACAATGTGCAATGCGAGGAATGTATTAAATAAGTGGTTATTTGCAGGGCAATCATTGTCGTACAACAAGGTATGACACCGTCAGCAAAACAATCACTTGTCGACATGGCTCCAAAATACATTCTAGAACAGTTCCTGGAATCCGAACTTCTTATAAATATTACAGAGCACGAACTCGTGCCTGAACATATTGTTCTAACTCCAGACGAAAAAGAGGAACTGCTGACTAGGTACAAACTAAAGGAGAATCAACTAATGCGCATTCAAGCAGGTGATCCTGTTGCGAGATACTTTGGTTTGAAACGTGGTCAAGTTGTCAAGATTATTAGACCGTCAGAAACTGCAGGACGATATATTTCTTACAGACTTGTTTGTTAATCTATTAAGATCCACGTTATCAATGTTGCTCTTTGTTGATTATTCAACATGTAATATACCATTGTATCAATTAAGATTAATCTAAAACTAAGTAGAATTTCTAGACAGATCGATGACAACAAGAAATAAATTTTATAACTAAGCGCCAGCTGATCTTTTATTAATGTATATGTCTCCTCGTTTCTAATCTTAAGAACAATATCCAAGTAGTAAACAAGAGAGAACTTTGAAATAGCATTTTATTCTATATGATCATCAATGGTCGACAATACATAAGTAGTATTTGTTAATAATATTTTACAGTAGACAATAAAGAATTACCTACAATTTCCTAATGACTATGAAACATAAATGCACGTTATATTCGTCTCCAAGTACCTTTGCGTACTAATATCAAGCTTACGAAGATCCCCAAACCTTTTCCCAAAGAGCCAAAATCCGGATTCACTAAACAAAAACATAAAGCTTGCATCATTTATACAGCCATATGAAAAACACTAAGTAATCCCAACAATAATAATACAACATATCCTCAAGATTAGTAATGATCATCTGTCGGCTCGAATAATTCTGCAGAAAACTGCTCATCGATGTACTAAAATCTTATTCCAACATTTTTCATAACAGTACACAAACTTGGTCCAGAACAGCTTCTCGCGTTCTTAGCCAGTAATGCACATTAAATACATATCATTACCCACCGCTAATTATTCGTTACAAGGTTTTGGTAAATCTCACAAATATCAGCTGTCGAGACAGCCAAAAATTATCAGAGGTCCAAACCCAAAGGCGAGCGTGTCCCTGAAACGATAACGATACTATGAATAAAAAAAAGTCTTCATCGTTACCGTTATCATTTCAATAGAATGCACGAGCGAGACAGAAAAATATAATATGTATATCAATGGTGAAACAAGTCCCACCGTGACATATACATATAATAATAAGGCCGAATAAATGCTACTTTAAATCTCTGATCGCTCATCGAATTCATATCAATTCAGACTAAGCTACAATATGCATAGATTATCGCTAGACAAATTTCTTAGAGTTCTCGCAAAACACAAAGTCAAAAAAGGACTTTTAACGCAATTCGTACATTGCACCAGACTACCGAGCCATAAGGAGAAATGTAAGTTTAAAAAAGAAACTTTCAAATTTAAAAATTCCTTATCCTACTGTCATATCCCCGCTCCGACGGATCGACTGGCAGTAAATCTATTTGACAGACGAATAAACATCGTTGAAAATGCCCATAAGGAAATTATCTGTCTACGCGCTACAAAACGAACGACTTAGCCGATACGATGCAGCTTCTTTTTTGCTCATCTTTTCAATTGCCAACTAGACGTCGTCGTCGTCGTCCTTTAATAGTATTACAGGATTTATCGCTCGAGCCGCGACGCTCGAAATCGCCGAGACGTGTTTCGTGCGTGACTTCCGAGCTCGTATCCATATCGCGAATAAAGACATCGGATGGGATTACAGTTCATTCTCGTCGTCTTTGTTCTTTTTTATAAATGAATTTTTATGAACTTTAAGTACAAAAGTACATGTGTGTAAAGCGTACAATCGTGAGGGATCGCGATAACAGTCGCACGCACTCGCCGGATCCCTCGCAAGAACAATAGTTAGTACCCGCTAGAAGAACAAAGGAAAAAAACTAAAAAAAAATCAAAATAACAGTGTAGGTTGAAAAGTAGTAGCAGTGATAGTAGCAACAGTGGCGATAATGGTAGTGATAGAGTAACAGGACATTGCAGGACATTTCGGGCGCGACGGAAAGAAAAGCATGCAGGTACGATTAATATAATATATATTGTTATTAATAAAATGTAACATAACGCAATAATAATTAATTAATAATAATAATAATAATTACATAATAAGGCTAAAAGTTTTCAATCTTCGCAAAGAAAACAGGAGGACTGGAAAAGGAGAATTTGAGTGGGTTCAAACCTAGACAGGTACGAACCGAAGGTGGGACAAAGGACGAGTCGTGAAAAACGTTATAGAAAAAAAAATAACTTTAAAAAAATGTACAGTACGATATTTTTTCTTTCTAATCTTTCGTTTGCTCCCCATTAAGAATTACGCAGGTTACTTAGCAGAGAGAGGAGTGAGAAAGAAAAGAAAAAATAATAGAGAAAAAACGAATCTGAGTGCAGCTCCATTTTAAATACGTAATCTAATGTAATGCGCGTGACTGCAGATGCTTCGTAATAGTATCGGTTTTTGGCATTTGCTTCGAAAAGGTGCATGACATTCGACTGTTCAGAGAGAAAGGGACGAGGGATCGGTGTGAGCTCAGAATGGTTGGAAAGGATATTCAAAAGATATATATGTATATAAAGAACCTACAGAAAATGGCCGACTGAGATCATGTACCACGTAGTTTTCTTGTATTTGCACACGGTCGAACGTTGTATGATTTCCAAGCTCTTTATTTATACGAGTAATAACAAAGCTATATCATTATAGTTCGCCGTGTAAGAAGTAAATTATTATCGTATCGACTAATTCAACGATGAGCGAAGTTCGGTTAGAAGGGAAAAGAGAGAAAAATAGAAAAAAAATTCAGTTCACGGTACGTGGTAGCTCGACTCAGACTGCTCGCAATGTACGTGTAACGGACAGTCGTCAGTATTTTCGCGTACAAAAAAAAACCAACAAAATATCGGTGCGCTTCTCATGTCTGCATACTATAATGCCAAAAGGCGATGCATTTCGATGATGCTACATTTATAATGAATATATTTTTTCATTATTCCACTTGTTATTTTTACTGGTTACGAATCTACGACGATACTTGAACCTGTTATTCCTCTTTTTCTATTTTAACCATAAAGGTCCCGTTAAGAGTTTGTTAAACTGTATTGCAAAATACAAAAGTTTTTTCATTTGCGCCTCGATTGCCGTGGGTGCACTTTTCATTGTTTTCTTCTCTTCCGTTTTGTTTTCACTGTTTCTTTTTTTTTTGGGGGGAGTCATTATGTGTTTGGGGAGGGCAGACAGTTCATTCACCCAGAGGTGGAGACGCGACTTTACTGTCTTAATATGGCCGATGAGGGAAGGAGGGTTGCTTCAATTCGCGATTAATATTAACTTTGTGATGCACGGTCCAAAACGCGACTGGGCCATCAGGAAGACAAAGGATCCGTTGAAATGTCCAAGTACGATAGAACGTTACCAGGTACTCCATTAGATTGGAATACTACAGATACAAAAACTTATGATGAACGTCGAGTTTCTTTGTTTCGTTTTTCTTTTTGTTTCTTTCAAAATATAACTGAGATCCCTAAGACACTGTTTGTAAGCCTGAAGATAATTCCCGGTCACGTTTAATTTTATATGATCCACAGTACTACGGTGCCGATTGATGAATAATTTCACGTGGTCGCTGGAATCTCTCTTACGTTTCTCTCATTGATCCTTGGATCCTTCACGGCCGTAAATCCTCTCGACGATCCCAGCGAGAGATGCCAACGATACATAAGATCATTCCCGCTGACATAGCGAACGGCTACATTTATTATCTGATGTACAGTAAAGATATAAGAGACTACCCTGTTTTGAAGATACATCGAGAGATTAAAGGAACGTGTGCGGTTCGCGGTATTTGATAATCGTGTCCATGAGGGGAAAGAAAACGTGAATGTAAAGTGACAAAAAATATAATCCATCTCTCTATGGGATCGTGAAGGCGCAGAGAGGACGTGAGTGTCAAGCAGGCATAAGAGTTACAAAGCTCTGCGTCTCGACCACCAATACATCCTGGTGGCCCACTCGATTGGCGGCGTTTGCAAAATGTTATTTATTAGTTCCGCAGTGAGTCTGATCCTGTACGTGATCGTTGTGGGGTAAGGTGGTGGACGTTGTCGTCTGCGAGCTCCATGCGTGGCCTGAAAATCACATTAAGAAAGTTTCACCTAAGAGAACAAACTAACAGGAACAGTACACGCTCGACTGTGTTTCTATTCGATAATGGCTCCTTCTAAATGATGGAGCAATTATTTTATATTGATACACAAAGATTAAGCTCACCTAGGAGTGATATGGTGTGACGTAGGTGGACGGGAATAATCCTCGCTTGTTGCCAATCTCACCATGCCACCAGTGTTCATCGGTACGATCCGTAACTGTGATCACGTCACCTCGTCTGAATTCAAGTTCACCAGGTTCCTGCGGCGTGAAGTCGTACAGGGCTTGGACCAAGCACTAAAAATAGTACAAAGAGTATAAGAACACACTGTGGGACTAAACTGTGGCAATATAATTATATATTCCTGTAAAGTAAAGAAAGAGCAAGGATCTACTTAGTTATCAGCAATATATTAGAAGCCTTGGTGATAAAATTATTTTGTTGTTTTTTTTTCATACACGAGCAAAGATAACAATTGGACGTAATAAAACAACGCAAATTATAGATAAATTACATATAGTCAATGCTGCTGCTAAGATATGTGATTATGTATCACGTAATTAAGCAGCAAACCACTGGTTACTGTGGACTGCCGTAACGAATTATCTTTATCAGACAGATTAGAGACATATAGACAGGTAAATGCGCAAATCGTTATAAAAGCTAGTCGCTGTTTTTCTTCCTTTTCTTGCAATTACAATGCAACTGTAATAACACGCATAAATCATCCTCTAACCTGCCCTTGAAGAGGATCTTATTGTTAGCTAATGTTCACCTGCATCCTGTAGATTCTCCTTTAATCTTTTTTTTTCTTATTACTATCGACCATAGATGCTATGACGATGATTTGATAATGCTTATTCTGACCGCTATTTGTTATGCAATATCAATTACAGAAACCACGTAGCAATTCTACAGCGCGTTTCGAATAAAGAAGGGTATAGTGACATTGACGGTCTTTGGATATTGCGATTGGGTTTTGGTTTGACATTTAGAATGCACATGTCCTTACAAGAATGTATTTTATGCGCGAGCGACTACTGTGCTCATTACAATTGGATTGACTGGTCCTTGTTATGATCTGATAGTTTTTATTTACAGTTTACTATTAGCTACCTCCACACTTCGATTATCCATTTCTCTAAGAATAATATTCATTCCGATTATGACGAATATTTGAATACTGTTTTACGACGTTGATTCTTCTTACCTCTTCTGGTACCATATCACGCAATTTGACGTCCTGTGAGCGTGATACCGATGCCGTACGATGGTACTCGACTAATTCATTGAGGCTATTAAACTTAACGACCCACAAGAAAAATTTTCCTTGGGCGTCTCTCAATACCTTGAAGTGTTGGACCCCATCCGAGCATCTGAAAATGTGATCAAGTGATGGATAAATTATTTGTCATTGCCATTCATTGGTAAATATCCATCTTTTATGCAGCAATGAATACGTCTTATGATATTAATAGATTGACTTACTTGACAGACAAAGAAAAATCCCCAGGAGAGCTTTCGCTGATTCTGATAAGAAAAGCACCTTCGTGCTTGTTCATTAATAGCCTTTCAGCATCAGCCCTGGTTATCCTACCATAGTACCAGCTGCAATGACAACATAATGATATTATTATTGACTTTGGAGACTTCGATTATTTATATCCACAGATGGTAAATAGATTGAATCTGGTAAATCTCTGTTAAACATCCCAGTTCTCCTACTCACTCATGATTCTTCATTTCTATGTAGTTGCTGGGAATCAGACCTTCTCTAGAATCCAGTTCAGCTCTGTACCAATTCATATCATCCTCCATATTAAGAATCTGCAATGATAATATATCCATAACTACTTTGATTAATGCTAAGCTTGCAATATTGTATTAGAAAAATTATATTTCGGTCATTTTCAAGGGTACCATAGTGTGTATTCAATTCGAATTATTTGTTTATCAGAATGATAAGATAATTTTGGTGTATCAGTTCATGCTATTATCACATATCGTATCAGAGTATTTTAGAAACCTTATTCTGCAAGTTCTTGTATATTCTAGAATCACAGGAACTTTTATGATGCTAAGAATTTCATTCTAACCCTATTCAATGTCTATTGTCACTTTTAGGATCATTGACAACCATTTACAGCATGAGATACCAGTTCCTTTAGACTAGTGGGTAGAAGAGTATAATTATTTTGGATTGGAATATAAATAGAAGTTTGCCCAGGCAGAAAATAGATATGGCATAACGTGGACTAATTCATGTCCGTCAGAAGTTATGGTTCTTTTTCTGGGTCTATTTAAAAATAAAAGAAAGACAGATAGTAAAAATGTTATATAACTTATTCCAAATGTTTATTCAAAAATGCATATTACAAGATTTAATAGCAACATTATTATAAGATCTCAGTTGTATTACACATCTCATAATCTACTCCAATATAATATTCCATATGAATTTTTCATTATTTTATTCACATATAACAAACAGACATTTTCATATATTCTAGGACAGCAAAAGTATATCAAAGTGTAAACATTCTTCCAAAATGTTAAAAGATATACATAACAAAATCAATAATGATGGATACAACCAGAAATATATTCATATTACACTTGTAACATTAACAATCACCCAAACGAGGGATAAAATGTTGAAATCATTATCAGGAACATAAAAAAACATAATGAAATAAGAAAATTATAGTATTTACTGAGAAGTCACTAAAATCTGTTTTGTGGGCGTTCAGGAATGAACGTAAATGAATATACTGTAGCTAAATCGTATATCCCAAAATATAAAGGAAGCATGCTACAAAATTAGCCTAATCATAATCCCAGAGGTTGAAAATGTAGCAGTAACGATAAAACCAGCAATGACTCCTGGAGAAATACGAAAAAGTAGAGAAAACAAGAGGATATGCATATCATGGTTTTTCTTATCAGACAGGCAAGCGGCGTGCGGTAAGTCAGCAAACCATCGAGCATCCGTCGATTCAGAAACGTAGAACATGAGAAAGAGAAAGATAGGTCTCAAATCGCTCGTTAAAGTAGAAGCTGGAGGCGCGATGTGCGTGGGCCGTGTCATTATTTACTTGGAAGAGCTATATTAGGCGATCGACCAGTGGCGTACCTGTCAGAATACTTTTGAATAAAAAGGGCAACTGGAATAACTAATATAATGTCCAAGAGTGATCGTCTCGACAAGCAGGATGAGATACGTCACGAGAGGAATAGCTCAGGGCCGTTTCGAAGGTTCGGGATGGTGTCGGGGCGACGAACCCCAGACGATACTTCGCGTGGCAGTAAACATAGAAAATACATATCAAGTATTTCCTTTCAGCATAAGTATATCGTAATAGATAACACATATAAAAAGAAAAAGAACTCACCTTCAATATCTGACTCCTGCGAAAACTGAGTTCGTCCTCGGCGGTTGCCGTAAAATCGTGTCTCGCTATCGCCTCCATTCTCGTTTTCCCTCGAGGGAGAGAAGATATATATCACAGCCCTGGCTCCGGCACTCTCCCGACCACCTTTGTCCACCGATCAAAACCCCCCGTTATTATTTTGCTCACTTTGCTCACTGCCCGAAGCCGTTCCCTATTCTCCTCTTCCTTTGCTCCAAAACCACTACACTCCACCGACTCCCCTTTCCTCTCTCGCTCCTCTTTCGTTTCTATAATATTCTCTTCGTCTTCACCGTCCTCGACACTCTTCTTTTTCTTCTTCTATTTCTTTTTCTTCTCTCGTTCCACGAGCCTCTCTCTGAGTCTGGCCTGGCCTGGCCTCTTGTTCCACGGAGAGCCACGTATCGCGCACTCCTGCTTTTCTTGCGTTTTCTGACCGCTACACTCTTATCCTGGCAGTATCCTTTGTCGTATCTATGACACCTTTAGCGACCGACTATCACGAGCATCTTATCGATACAATGTCGAGTTCCACGAGTCAGAGGTTATTGCCAAACTGTCAAAACTCCAGGGCGATCACGCACTCGCACTGGAATTCATCGCTCGTCTTATCAGACATTACACTCTCCTTTCTGCCTGTACTCTGTGGTGGCACTGTTGATCACTGCGCATGCCCTACTGCGCAGCGCGCACTCACTTCGATTCTTCCTCAAATTCCACAGCCACAAAAATATCACTGGATTCAACGAAATACCTATCTCATGGAATTTCACAGGTTTATGGATGGATTCACGCGATACGTGTTGACCGCTTAAAATAACCGTTAAAACTGAGGGAACACGCGTGGAAGACGGCACTACTTGCGCTTCGCGGAGTCTGCGCATGCGCAATGAATACCAAGCAGGGTCGACTGTGCTATCGCCATTTCATTTCCCAACCTCCTGAACTCTGTCGCGATATTCCGAGATATTCAAATTGCTCCTTTGGAGAGATCGTAATTTGAAATTGCGAGGACTGTGTAATATCTGGACTATTACGTTTCCCTTTTTTCAGAAAAAATACCAACTCAGATTGCTAAGACTGTCTCATACGTATTCACAAAACTGAACTATAACCAGTACGACAGAGCGTCACCTATTTCAACTAGTGCGGACCGAGCAGCGTTACTTGTTTCAACAATTAAGAGGATCTTACTTGATATGTCTGTTCCCTTACATTCCCTCAGATCTCTACATTGCCCGCCTCGATATAAATCATAGAGCTACGGAGTATTCACTTCCATCAGGGTCCAAGTGAAGGGCTTGGCGTTGGCGGAGGGATAGGGCGTGTCGAAAACTTGAAATACGTGACGCGAAATTCTTGAAATAAGTGACGCAGTTGAAATAACTGACGTTACAATAAGTGACGTTTTACTGTACGTATAAAAACGGTACATCACGGAACTTAGTATTTCGACCTGGCAACAAGTATCGGCAGACACAAATTAGCATGTGATTCTTGCTGATTCCATGTCCGAGATATGTAAACTGTGACGCGCAGTGAAAGCAAAACCTGACGATGAAGAAGCATTCTCAAAAGAATTAAGAAAAGACCTTTCTCTTGCTGCACAATCTTTCCTAGAACAAAGAAGCCAACCTGAATGGCTTTAGAAGGACATAAGGATGCATCAGTGATAGTACTAGAGCATGTTAGAGTACAATAATAACGTTGGGAGATACCAAACAGACTGACGTGTGTATCTGGCAAATAATATTGAGTGTATCATGCGCTGCATACATGGTTCGCATACCTGTGTAGCTCTATGTTAGTTTACAAAATATTTAAATGAATCACTTTAGCTGTAGCAATATCGTTTAATAATTGCAAACACATCAAGACTTTGATTGGCATTAGTAATACGGTCTCCAGGTAGAATTTCTACGGCCAATGGAGAGAGTGTATGAAAATAAAATAAAAGAGAAGCCCAGTGAGTGAGTCGATCGACGAAACGAGTAATATGAGTGCGTTGGTGCGTTGTCCGAAAAGTAGGTAGAGATATACATATACTATACAACACAACGACGAAGAGAGCTGCTAACTGTAAACGCAAATATATAGAACATAATTCCATGTCATGTTATATAGGTATTTTCAACGTTTACTGATGATAATGACACTCATGAAGGCGCATCGAGGCTGCTTACGTAAGGGATAATATGCGAGTGCATTGTTTATTTGGGTTATTGTCGCTTTTATTTGCAAAACTAGCGCAATGCCAGGAGGCGCTGATGTTTTTAGGACAGTGGCTAGTCGAGCACAGCCAAGCGTAGGGATACATTGGGTGTTAGCGCGGAAATTGAATTACTTTTGTGCAGCTGCATCTTTTCTACCAAACAAAAAGGAAGGCTGAAACGTCATTCGAGATATTACTGAACAAAAACCTTCCACTGTGTCTCCAGGTAATGAAAATCTTCGGTATACAAGAATCTTACAATAATAAAATCCAAAGTCTAGTTGAAGCTAGTAGAAAGACTTTTTATAACACGAACCAAAACCCTTTATAAGGCTGACACACAGCATCACTGCCAAACACGCATCCGTTTCCTGTCCCGAATTTCCGTGTGTGCAATAATGGCTATCCGCCCACGAACCATAATGAATTACAAGCTTCGCATGGTAGCCGATCCATTAATGTACAACAACAATGCTTCTGCCATTGGTAATAAAGGCAAGAGAGAAATGAGAATCGTGAAACGAGTAAGGTTATGTATCACAAGTTCAGGATGAGAAGAATGAGCTGTTCGTAAAGCTTTATTTATATTGTCAAAGGTTTATCCGGCTCCATGCTGCATCCATCTGTTAATATCTAAATAACGTCGTGCTGCTAGCGGCTGTGGTATTAATCTTCGGCTGTCCTTGGTACGACCTTGGCCGATGAGTCGATTCGTTATCGAGTCACAGTGTTCATTGTTACCGGATTACCTATACACCTAAAGACCACAACTAAACCTGGTAAATCAACTGACCATCAGAATATCCAAACAAAGAACGGTGATGATTTTAAAACTTGATATACATACACGATCTTTGATATTTTCATTATACGCCACCCAGACACCTTCCTCGAGGGTTTCCAAGATAAAACAAAGCCCTGGGCGGAAATATAATTCCGTATCTGTCCTCCAGTGCCTGAAGAATGACGTGGAGCGTCCTCACTGCAGACGATATTCCCTTGGCTACGTACACTTCTTCTTGTATACGGTACAACACGGTAGACCCGTCCTCTCCCGTGTCACGAGAGATGAAAGGCACTCGTCGTTCTACCTCAAAGAAGAGAAGCAGAGGACCCTTGCAGACAATAGGGACGAGTACATATGACGGGCGGATTGGTTCCTTGCAAATACACCAGGGGGATATCGAGACTTGGTCCGCCACTGGGATTTCTCTTATTTTCGTTGCACCTCTGTTTTTCCTTGTATGATTTAACATACGTATCAGTATGAAATTTCCATGATACTTATACACCGTGGACTCATATAAAACGGGCGTACTCGAGTAACTCCAGTGGAAAGAACATCCTTGCTCAATCCAAAGAGTCAGATTAATCGGGGAACTTGTAGACGAATTTTCTGAGGACTCAGACGGGACGCAAGTGACTCATGATTCTTGATCAACTTGAACGATGGCGAGAGGATAACCGATGGAGTGTACACATTCTGATTACGTATACGGTTGGCGTCTGGCGCAACACTTCACGTCCTGTCTTTTGTTTCCACCCAGTGAGAATAGCAGAAAAACAAAACCTGCCAATATCAACGGTAAGTTTCATTGACACGGGATGTATATTTATTTGAAGTTCGCTAAATTTTATCTACTCCCTTATTGCAGTACTTTTGCTTGCAGATACTTATTCGTCATCCTGTATGTATAATACAATGACAAACTTCTATGAACGTGATGTACTCGTGAATTGTATGTACGTTTTGGTTTTATTCTTCGGTCCCATAGAAATTCTAATTTAATTTCCAACTAAACTGTCTTTATCCACTTTTAAGATTCTTATGACCACATAGGCCAGTCTTCTTGGACCTATCAGACAGCATCCATATACGGGCGAATGAATTCATATGCAGAAGGAATAAATTTTTCAATTACCAACTGAAATCTGTATCCACCTTTGCTTAGGTTGCACACGCTGTATGTACATACATCACGTGCATAATAGTCGGTACTGGTGAGGCTGAATTAGCAGAGATAGGTATTGTCACGCATTACTGCCCGCGACGGACTGCTCTTATATACAGGGTAAGAAATTTGAATTCCATGAAAAATTACTTGCAGTCGAGTCTTGCTAGATATTTGCTCAAGATTACTGGGTCTTGGTAGTCTCCCGTGCGGAATCCAGATTTTTGCATGCATAGACGGTGCTCCATTATTCTGCAACAATTCATTTATATTTAGTGGACGTTCAGGTAATTCCATGTTGTAACGGTTCCCGATCGATCGGTAGATTAACAAGACCCGTTGTATAGGAAATGCTTTGGTGAAACTTACGGAGTTTAAACGGCTTTCCCGTGCATTATAGCCTTTCTTGGAAAACCTTTCCTTCTGGCACTCTCTATACTGAATTAGTTATTAGTTTTTTTATCTCAATATCGTTTTTATATTTTTATGAATATATTGCGTTCGGGCATTGAACAGCTGACCGGTTGATTTTATTCATTCAAGTTTTAGATGTATTCCATGTATCTTTCTCTCAATAAATAATATCTGTGTAGGTATATGGGTTTGAAATTGAATTCATTGTACATGAATTTCTATGGAATACCTGACAGCCGGTAATTATTGATGGTATTTTATCCGTGCCATAACCGCCGGAAACTATTAAGGATACTCGGTGATCTCTGACACAATATCGAGCCTTTGGCGACGAGTGACTCACGTACTAACAGTTTTTTTTGAATAGGGAACTTCCCGTATGCAATTCTCAGAAGCCAGATTCGCGCGAAATTTCGAAATTGAAAATATATTATACAGGGTTATTTAGAACTATTGTACCACCAGAGGATGGTATACCTTCGGAATTAATAGAAATCAAATAGACAAAATCATGTTTAGGTGGTGCGATACTTCTGAGTAACCGTGTATAGTAGTAGCTAAAAATATTAATACTTGCATTCTGTACATTGGAAACGGTTCTTGAGGCTTTTCTTAGGAAAAAATCAGCATATAATTATTGTTGATCCTACTGAAGCTTGGAGACAGACAATTGTACGGATTTTCGGTTAATAATAATAAACTTTAGGCTGAATTACAGCTAAGGAGAAAAAACATTTTTACAAACGTACCGGATGTGCACAACTGTTAATTCTCATTATTTAGATCTAATACACTTGGAATAATGAACACCAACGCAAAGCTATATACGCCTGCGCAGCGTGATTTGCAGATTTAAGTCTTCCTAAGAAACAGATTGAGCTAGGTTCTGTCTCGCGCGTTTTTATTCGAGCCACTAGCGCAAACAGATGATATCGTAATATCCAGTCGCAACTTCAATCTTCATGGATTCCTGGAGCCCAGTCTGATATGTCTTTCGAGTAACTTGAACGCTGCACATCTAAGGTTAGGTCGATCGATGCTACCGTCTGGCTTAAACGGTCAGGAACGTTGAGTGAGGTTGCGGCCTACTAGGAAAATCCGATTTCGTGAATGTTCAGATTTCTCAGTACAGCCACGAATTAGTAAGCTTCAACTGTTGCCAGTGACAGTTTCATATATAATTTGTCAGAGAGATGAATGAATTTTTTCTTTTAGGTAAAAAGTTTGTTTAAAAATACTAATGTCATGCCCCGATCTTCGACCAATCGGTTTCTTTTCTATTACATAATTGTACGAGTAGTACATGAATTGTGTCAGTGACTAAAAATTATTATTAAAACAATGTCAAATTTGTGTCAGATATATCAACTAGAATTGCAGTATTTATCAACAATCGGAACGTACGTCGTGCGAGCGTCAAACGACAATAATAAAATTCAGGGATGAGAATGTAAGGAGAGTTCCGCGTTAGGAATGGGGCTTGACGTCATTCGCTGACGCAAAGAGAGCCCAGGCATATCTTTATAGGTTACCATTATCCAACGAGCAGTGGTTCAATACTGGATGCCGCTAAGTCACGGACAGATACTATTGCACGGAATAATATATCTATAGAAACTATGAATATTTTTATGGTAAATTATTAAATCGGTATTGGAAGCCTTAAGCTATATAAAAGGTACCGAATGACTTTTGTTAGATTGAATTTCCAATTCTAATGAAAAACAATTACAGTTTCATAACGTTATTTTTAACTTGTTTCAGTGTTTCTTTCGATAAAGAAGTTGATGACACTTGACCCAGGTTCTGCGCGCAAGAGTATTGAGAGGTGCTGCCTCTCTCGGCGGAACTAAGCACACCGTCGGTATTGCAGAGTTCTGCTAAGCACTGTCGACACTCGTCGATTCAAATTCTCGCGTACGAAAATAAACAGAAACAGAACGCCTCGTGTTTACGGAACGTTGTAACAGGTGTTTTCCGCATCTGGAAGGGAGGATTCACAGGTGGTACCAAACGCAACCATGCTGCTGAGTTTGGATGACTGATTACAAAAAGACACGATCGAAGTGTCAGAAGATTTTTGGAGCATCAATTTGTTCATATAATAAAAATGACAATCCTATCCATATGGATATAAATTGATGACTGCAAGTGAAAACGATTCAGCTTGTCAATTTTCTGTAAAAACTTTTTCATCGAGAGACTCTTCAGCCGTATCAGGATGCTTCGGGTCTCTTCGTTGTGTACCTGTCTTACAGCAGAATATAAAATTCTAAAGAAGGGTCCTCTTTGTGTACTCAAAAGTTAACATAGTTCACCCTTACCAGTTTCTCCTAAACACCTGCAGAAGTAAAATCGCTGGACAGGTGCAATCTTGTGTCTGTTCCCTGGAGTTATGCATGCAAGTACACCCTGGCATATCCACCATTTTATAATTTCTTCGTACTAGCTTTTATACCAGTATCTAACGTAGCAACAGAATAATAAATGCAGCTACAGTAAAATGCATGCGTCGATACGATGAAAATATCTTTATTGAACCAAAGTAGCAACTCAATTGTCCCTGGTCGATGTTCCTCTTATTCTATCGACGCCTGTGTTCTTCTCTCTAGAATACATAATTATTATATATACATATATATATAACATTTCTATATATACAGTATCATAGCCATACCGTTCTCCTGCGAAAGTCTCATAAAATCGAAACGAGTCGCCGTCTCGTTTTCACTGTGCTGGCAGCATGAGTCAGTAAGAGTTGAGGCGAGTGCTTTAACAGCAACGGACTATAGACGAATCAATATGGTCTAAGTTTCGCTGGTTAATAAGAAGCGCCAGGCGGTATTCACGGTCGGGCTTCGGGACTTGAGACAACTGCGGATCACATCGCGCTTCAAATTCATTGCGTTTCCTGGCTGACTTTTACGTCAGGCTTATCGCGGTCTAGATGTCGAGAAAAATACGAGAGAGAGAGAGAGAGAAGAAAAAAAGAAGAAAAAAAAGCTACATGTGTCAGGCTATGCGTGGCCTAACTGGCTTGTTTCCAGGCCGTGCCGCAAGAGGTCAGGCGCTACGTTCGCCGAGGCCACACGACATGGATCGGTGACGTAAGAGTATAAAACCACTATAAAGGCCTCTCTCGGTTCATTAGTGTGAACTGCGGAGCATGGCATCCTCCATCCGCTGCTTATAAACTGTAACGTTCACCGCAAACTTCACTTAAAGTCACTGACTTAAATCCAATGAAAACCGTCCGACTTCCATTTTTGTTTCTACGTAAAGGCTTGGACGCTACGAGTTCCCAAGGTGCTTTGGCGTTTCTCGCTGCGTAGGAAGATAGAGAAGTTCTTGTCGGTGACCGAGTTCGAAGTCGAGTGCAAGTAGATAAGGATGACTTTCGGGGTCGACTTCAGATCAGAAGTCGTCGGTAAATCGTACCTCGACCAGATACGTACAATCGGGCGCTCTTAATTACCGACCGAATTCTTCAGTAACGCGTAAGGAATTTTTTAACCTCTCGACGTAACAAACAAGCTCTCGAACTTAGAGTGAAAATTAAAAAAAAGTTTAGATACCCCACGACTACTGTACAGTCGTTAATCACGCTCGTAATTATTAAACGGCGAACGGTCGTTGAAACTAATTGAGTTCAATATCGAATTAAGAATAACGTAAGAGATGATACTTAGTGAGTCAGTGCCATCTGCTATGTTTATACGTACGCGTTCTATGGTTTCTGACCGGTAAAGTAGTCTACATGTTTTTTGTATTTACTTAAATTTAATACACCTTATATCTATATTACTGTATACCCGAGTACAGTACCTATAAAATATTATGCGCCCTCCTCTTTAAAGAAAAAAAACTTTCCCTCTCGACCATTCGTAGACGCTTCGATATACATCACGGAGCATGAATTTCTCTATGTCGAATACAAGAGCGAGCAAGAGGAATATATAAAGAGAAAAAATTAAAAAAAAATAAAGAAGAGACACACCCACGTGATTCTTCGCAAAAGCTCGCGTGTCATGAATACACGCCCATTTGTTTACCTGCATCGCTTTACCAATAGAACGCGTTTTTGTCTCTCTACTTTTTCTATACTCCCGTCTCTCCTTATACTCGCTCAATCTTTATACCTATACGACGCTCTTGAAGATAGTACGAGAATTAACCGCAATCCGAATGATTCACCGTCATCAAGAGCGACTCTGGCTTTCCCCTGTGCTCACTTAACCGGCATTCAGAATCTCGAATCAGCCAGCTCCGAGTGCCAGAACGATTCCCAGAAACAGCGACGCGGGATACGTAACAAGAAATAGCAATGCATGTTATAATCAGTGAAGATATATAGCCATTATTTATAAATTTGTTATCGATCACTGGTAAATACCAACGAGCATTTCTATGGTAGATTAATCTTTAAGTATGTACTATGTGTGTATGTAAATATATTGAAATATATATAAAAAATAAATATACATAAATATTGGCAAACAATTTCTGAATGAAAATTTTCATCAATACATTTGTTTTTTACCCTTCTCTCCTAATAAACTGAACTCTATACGATATTCATTTTCTCCGTCTCTTTCTTTCTCCTGCACCTCTCTCTCTCTCTCAATCTCGAGCCAAAGGCTTCCCAATCTCGAACAGTCTTATCTAATCATACTCGGAACACCCCAAGTTCTAAGCAACGCTGTGTACTCGGTGCCTCGAGTCTCTGATAAGATTTTGCCAAGTGGCCAATAAGGTTTCGTTTAAACAAGAACCGACGGATGTTCTATTCCCACTGAGACGTCGGCACACTGATGCATTATACGTGCATATACATATATATAGCCAAGAATCGCGGGAAAAATTCAAAATCGGCTTTTTCTTTTTCCGTATTTATTCGCACGTACTTAGCACGATAACGAACCGTCGTCGAGTCTCCCTGTTCTTATATTTATACATCACTATCTATAGCTGCGTATAATTCACTACTGATTATTCCCTTTCCTTATGGCTCCGTACACACCGACTCGATATGCCCCACTCGTAACACATATCTACAGTAAAAGCTTGCTACTCATGCATCGCATAAAAACATGAAAGCTACCCAAAAAAAACAAGAAGGAATTCGATTAAGTAGGTGTTTACTTACCCTCGCGCGGTAGGAAACTTTCGCAAGTGCCACTTGTGACCCCCGTAGTGCGTCGCTGCCATCTTTGACGCATGCGATCGAACTGACGTACAATTTCTGTTTCGATACATCGAACAGTGGGGAAATGCAAATGAGCATGTATATATATATATATATATATATATATATATATATATATATATTAAATCCACCGCAAATACAGATATAGGTTAGGTTAGAGTAAACACGCAAAATTTTTTTTATACCATAAAATCACGAATTCTTTTCCCGTGAACTAAAAAAAAAAAGAAATAATAATTTTATCAAAATTTATTCAAAGCCTGTAACAGATTTTTTTTCCTTCCTCCTTCTTCCACGCGACACCGATAATTACCTCTTCGTATTTTTCTCACTACTGGTAGCCGTCCTGACGAACATTTATTCCTCTGGCTAGGGTTAACCTTTAATATATATATATTGAATAAAGCATACCTGGAATACGTGCCCAAACATACTGAAGAGACGCACGTGTCAGTCCTTTCCCTTTGGACATCTCCAAGTAATTTCAAGCCTAGAATATCAAGGCTTACCACATACATATATACCTACGGCAAATAAAGACTCGTAACTATTATACGACATTGTCAATCTGACATCGCCATAGTACTATGGTCAAAAATTAATAAATCCATTCATAAAATACCTTATCTGTATAAACCGATAGCCGAACGAAGGCCGTTTCATTGTTTAGCTCACCTGGTCCGCGTCGTGTCTATGTACGAACGGACTTTGGCCGTAACACACGGAGTAATACGTTGCACCGTTAGACGTGTATTAGATAAGCCACTGGTGTCCTAGGTCATGGTCGGTCCATCTGTTAGTCCAGTATAGATAACGGTAATTGGCAAGCCTTGAAAACATATGTAAATATTGGTGAGTCAGCTCGATCGACACGGTGCTCCATTTCCTCTGTTGGTATCAGAGAGAGAGATAGAAGAAAAGCATAAGAAAAAAGAAAAAACACAAGTACCAACGAATATATATATATATATATATCCACATAGTATAACCACGTGCAAAGGAAGAAAACAAGATAACGAATCCTATGCAAAAATTTTAGATTAGTAATAACAATAATATTAGGAGTAAGAGGAACAAGAAATTCCAGCATGTTACCGACTCTTTGAGATACCTTGAATTAAAATGTAAATAAATGACGTGAACACGACGGTGTCAATGATCCCTGTATTTATTGGATCGCTTAATGCGTGATGGTGTACGAAGGCATATCACTCACGGAGTAATAATAATGATAATATATGTCGGTGAGGACATTTAGTGGATTCCAGCGCGCAGTTATATATATATATACACGTATAGGGATCATTGATATACGATTATGAATGTGTAGCGTGTCCAACCAACACGTATAACTAGGTAATGCCGTAGGTACGATAAGTGTGCGTAAGTAAGTTTACGTGAGAGCCACGCGTAAACGTGTTGGTGACGTACGTTTTACTCACAGATCGGGGGAACATCTTCCACCTCCCTTCGAACGTTATACTACTATGAGTACTCCACTTTCATTGAGAGTTTCTAAAAATAAATCTCTGATTCACAATGCATGAATGACAATCGCGTCAGAAAGAAGAGACGGTTCGTGGGTTAAGGGGAACGTTGTCCGGGAAGCACGTGGTCATAGGTAAAATGGATCAGGATACGAAAAGGTGCTGCGTTGATAAGATGAAAGAATAAAATTGGGAGCTTTTCGTTTTCAACTGGGTCGTAGGGTTTGAGCGATGAACAATGGGATAATTCGGGGATTCCCCTGTTTCCTTGGTGGAGGTGGATTTTTGAATTTTTAAATATTTAACGCTTTTCAAGACGTCGCACGATCCTGGTACGATGGAATTTCCGTGACTTGCCATTCCGATTATTTACATGTGAATTGGACGTATTGTGACTAGGAAGGCCAGGAGTTGAGATCCGTTGTTGAAGATCCTAGAAGCACGTTAAAAATATATTACGAGCTCCTCGGCGGTGTTCACCCCTAGGAGTATGCCCGATAGCTCCTTTCCCTTTGATGTCGCAAAGTGAAAGAAATCAGGAGAGTCGTCGTGGAATTCGCTTCGCTTTCCTTCTGTCGCCCGTCGGTCAGAGAGAAGGCGGCGGAACTAAGAGATATTTTTCAACGGAACGTCGATCGGAACGCTTGTAAAGTACAGCAGTCAATTTTACGAGGTTAGGTGGCTTCCTTGTTCGAGGAGGTACAAGGAGTGGTCGACATTCCGTTTTTGAAAAAAGGAATTTGAAAAAATAAATTTATCCATAAAAGGCTAAGAAATTGAAAATGTGGAGTATCCTTGAATATTTGAGTTATAAAAAAATTACCCTGGAAGCCCTCGAAACTCAGGAAACCTTGACTACGCCGAACTGACGAGGAAACGAGTTCCTTTGCTTGTTATAGCGGCGGATAGGCTAACTCGAAGGACTGTGGAAGCGAGTAGAGAGCGGCGAGCTAGGTTGAGGCATAAGTATAGTAGTGGTATAGTCAGCTAGCAGGAGCGACGGCAGGCGAGCAAGCCAAGCAAGCAGGCAGGCAGGCAACCAGCAGCTTGGCCGCTCACAGCTAAATATATCTGTCTCTCTAGAGCTCTTCAAGGTCACAGTGCTCGGATTGGCCCCACGATAAAGCAGAGCTTGGCTGTGGCAAAAGACTCGCAGCGCATGAGATGCATATAGCCAGTTCAAGAGTAAGGAAGAGATGATAAATACAGCCCCGAGATGGCAGTCCTAGGTTACACCCCTTAGATGAGTAGGAATAATTTTAGCAACACGTGTTATAAAAGCTAGTGAAATTTGATCATTGAGAAAATATTAGTTAACAGTAACGAACACTGGTATGGTATAGTAGTAGTAGCCGTTGGAATAACATTTGAGAAATGCAAAAGGGATGAAATTAGAACTTGCAGTTGTTCCTTCAATATGGTGTGTGTGAGTGTATATTAGTTTTACAAGGCTGCAACGCGATCAGAGAACGTTGGATACTTCGAACACTTTGCACGAAGTATTTCCTGAATTATCAAGATGAGTATATTTTCTTACCTGGAGTGAGGTTAGAGAAATGAATATGGAAACGAGGGCGGGTACGCACGTGCGTCGAGACCATCGCGATTCCGTGGCGGGTCCCGTAACGCACTTCCGGGAAGCCAGGAGACACGCAGAGTGACCTGTTGCTTAAAAGAGAAAAATAATTGTTTGACAGTACGAGTACCCACCCTTTGTTTCAGGTACGCAAATATATAAATAAGGAATTTTAGTCTTACATTAATATTTTCCAGGTTTTAGAATGTCGAGGATAATAATATGCTTCCTGCATTTATAATATTCTTTCTATAGCCAACCGTCTGGCAGCCCCGGGTTTACTGGCTCTCCCTGGATACCCGGGGTTGAATTTCAAACGCTCACGAGAACAGGGGGTCGGCTCTTTGTATAAGGGGCACGAGGGTTCTGCCGATGTCTCGGAACATAACGGTGCACATGCTCAACGGCCATGCTGTAGGCTTATGGCAGTCAGCTCACTCGGGTAACCTGGGAGACGGGCAAACAGAGTGGAAAACCGGGCCCCTCGTTCAGCAGAGCTCCCCAGTGGAAACTTTCGCATAGTAACTTACCGTAGGGTTAGGTTAGGTTATAATAACCACATAGGGTAGGTATTCAAGTACCTAGAATACTGCTATTCCACCCACTAAGCAAAAGGATTTAGCATGCTTACGATATAATCCTCTTCAGGAAACCGTCATTTGTATACCTGAAACCGCTTCTACCTGGAAGAGCAACGAAGTTGCCTTGTTTGCGCTTACAGCAAATGAAAATGGTTAGGTTAATATTTTATCAAGGTTGTACCGTGGTTATTATTACATGTATTGCTCAGTTATAATCCAGATATAACCTGGATTACTCCCAAAGTACTTTATACCTTCGGGAAATGCCTTTCAGAACCCAGTACTCAAAGTCGGAAAGTTACCAGAAACATTGGGTACGTCCCCGTCAGTCCAGTCGACTCAGAGTCAGGATCACCTAGTGGTAGTGCCGATGGTAGATGTCGGTGGAAGGGTAGGGCAGCGGTGATGGTGGCAAGGATGCCAGTAGTGGTGGTCGTGGGCAGGGCGAGTGAAGGCAGCGTTAGCAAACGAGCGCTCAGCGAGCCGAGATCTCACGCCACCACTACGTACCACGTCGCATACACGACTGAGGCCAGGCTCTAACACAGTCTTTATCGACACGAGCACATGCGCGCGCAACCTTCTATAGAGATACGCAGCATACAATCTCACACATATATGGATAGCGTCGTCGCACACAGCGTCACACCGACGCTCAGAGAGGACTGTGAGTGCCAGCCGACGCTCGGGTACGGTACTGGTGCGCCTCCCAGCCTTAGCATCGATTTCCAGTCGGGCGACCCAGTGCGATCGAGTGAACGCGCGCGGTCCCCCCTCTAAAATAAAATATCCAGTATAGAATTTTGTAAGCAGAGAGATAAGGGCCCGAAGGTGGATAGAAAGGGACTTTTAGTATATTACCGTGGGCCTTAGAGACTGCGAATTCCGTCGTAGATCATACATAATAAAGTGCAATACGTTGAGGAAGCTTGGGAAGGACGGGTTGCGTGAGCGCGCACCGTTGTGGTGGGGATACCAGGAGAAGCTGGCGAAGGCGCTGCCCTCAGTCGGTCGCCCGTTTCACTACGGTCAACATACGAGAAAATAAACTTCGTTCGAATAGAGACTCGGTGTTCCCGTTCGAGCCGAGCGTTTATACATCAGGATATATAATAATAAAGTGCGCTCCCGCTACGCTTGGAGCGTTAGCGAATCGCGTTGTGACAAGGGGCGCGGGAGATCCTTAACGAATTCGAAAGCTTTACGTCGAGGCAGGACAACTGGGAAGAGTTTAAAATCCGTGTTGGAAAGAAGCGAGAAAGGAAATACGTCGTGTTCGATGCATATCGAGTTTACTAACGTCTGCTGAGCTTGCTTTGATCTTGTTGGAGTTTATTTTTCACGTTCATTGTCACATTCTATAGAGCGCTGTTTGTCACAGCTGCGGGAAACGTTGTCGCCTGGGTAAATGAAGTCAGTGATATATCTGAGAAATACAGAGAGGAAGGGATCGTTGTACCAGTAAAGACCTCCTCGCAGAGTAACAGCAGCACCAGCAGCAACGAGTTCCGGCTGGCTACGTGTTTCGATGCTCGATAGCGCACGATCGAACGAAGGTCGGCACCAGTGCGGTACTAGAGGATTTAAGGAAGAGACAAAAAGTCACCCTGAGAGTTACCACGAGGACTTTGTACCGTCTTGATGGTGTTGTTACTGAACGCCTGGTGAGAAGAGAGTTTCCTGGGAATAACAGAAAATAAAGAGTCACGGAGAGAAAGGAAACTGATACTCTGTGCTCTCTGACGGCGTTTTCTCTACTCCTGAGAATCGTCACTGTCCGCCCGCGTTGTCCTGGAAGGAGAGTTAGGGCGAGAAACGCTCAAAATTTGGATACATAATATATAGGAGGGAACTCACGCTCGTGTGGGAAAAGGAAAGGATAGAGCGCCGGGGACAGAGACAGGGTAGGGAGGTAGAAACACGCCGAGCAGTGCTGCCCCCTATTGGCGAGTTGCTCCCCACCCGGGACAGTCGAACAGAGGTACGCGAGGGCTCCCTCGAAATTCGGCAGAAACGCATGAAATTTCGCAAAGTGCTCGACGTACGGGTTCTGTGGTGCCGCGCGATACCGAGCCCATCGTCGAGAAGATATATTCCGTTGCTCGTGCCGTTTTTCCTTGGCGATCCTGCCATCGTACAAGAAGAAAGAGGGGAAGCAGGAGGAGGCGTATCGAAGACGACGACAACCCACGACGAGGACGTCTACGAGGAGAGCCACTAGTCGCTTTAGCGTCTAGTTTCGAATCGGCGCGCGTGTTGAAGAGTTCACACTCTCCCTCGTTCTTGAATATTTAGTATATATATTTATATATACATACAAAAGACTCTTTAGAGGGTATTGGCGTGGCGTGGGCTGTTCTCTAGTCCACGTATTATACCGACAGTGAATATCGTGGGGGACACAGAGGCGTAACAACAGTTTATCGTTCGAGTTTGACGCGCGTGATTGAAAAACGTGCGAGCCGCCGTTAACAGTTTGACTTATATACAAAGAATAATCTTAAACGCGCCGAAGAAAGAGACACCGCGAAGAAAAAAGAAAAGAGATTGTGCTGGTGGTGAGGAGAGAAGAGAAGTACGGCGATCGTCGCGGCACGATCGAACTGCGCCCTCGCGGCCGTTTCTCGAAACACAGTTATCACAATGGCTTCCGTGAAAGACACAGCGACTTTCTTCGCGGAGGGGACCGCAAATCAGTTCGAGCATGTTCTCAAGCTCTATCCGCAGGCCCTGAGGCTCAAGGCAGATCGCAAGACCAAGAAACCTGAGGAACTGATTAAATTGGACAACTGGTAAGTGATAAACGATGCTTCCTATAGTGCCCACTTTTCCGTAGGGGCTTCCTCTCGCACCGGACAATGAACCCGTGGCTCGCCAGTTGCCAGCACGTAGCGCACTGGTGTGTCTTTTCCGTCCGGGCTCTGGCCCCCTCGAGACCGACCCAACCCGCCAGCCTATTTACTCTCTCGTATTGCTACAATCAACGATTGTCCCGACACCCCGCCGCTAGATCCACACTGTCTCTCTGCTTCTTTCACGTATTCCCATTTCCTCTCTCGCTCTCTTCCTCCCATCCTCGCGCCTGTCGCTCCGTCACTCTTTACCTCTCACTTGCGCACTCGCCCTTATTCTCTTTCACTTTAGCTGTCTGCTCTCCACGCTCTCTATTGCCTCGTTAAAATACCCACGGCCATACACGCGCCGTCACGTGGCTCTTGCGATTTCTACGGATACAAACTGCGCTCCCTTCGCCCTTCTCAGACATTCTTTTATTCGGCTCTGTATGATACACAGCTTGTATCTTGGTAAGGGTCAATAGTATGTCGTTCCATGGCACAATTTCAGTTGTACACTAAAGTAATATTGTGTGTAAATAATCTTGAAGCAATTCGGCGCCACGCGGTAGCCGAACTCGTGGCTTTTTGTGTTTAATCTTTTGACAGGCGGTTATCATTGATCTGAAGCGCGACTGGACATTATTTTTTTCTTCTAATATTACGATATCCTTAATCTCTCTCTCTCTCTCGGAGTATCCTGATTTTTATTATTCATCGCTGCAGTTATTCACTCTGCGAATAATTCTATGGACGTTTTATTGTCGACGTCGCTGTTTTCGCCACGAAGCTTCCGTTTCACAGCGTCACGTACGCTTCGTTGCTGTCGCTGCTTTTAACCTATTTCTTTTTTCTTGTCACGCTATGGGCTTATTTGTTAGCAACGTCGGCGAAGCTTTCAGGATTGAAACACCATTGTCACGTTTATATTTCATTCCACACGATTTCTGTTGTTCCTAGCTTTATTCTCCTTCTGAAAATTTCAAAAAGTACGTCGACCTGCAGCCTAATGTCCACCTCGTTAAAGCCATATATACGTCTGTGTAGTTCAAGAAATACCGAACGATATCGAATATTTTCTAACCAAGATTATTCTTCACGTACATCAGTCATTCCCTTGCATAGTGTTCTATAAAAATGTACTTTTACAAAACAATCCAAGGACACGTACCAACTAGCAATGTGACAGCAGACGAGACTCTGTAACGCATTTGGACGTTGTTTCGCCATTTTCTCAAAGTACTCGACGTCGAGTGGCTATCTAGCTTGTTCGTAGAAATTCAAAATTTCTCTCAACACGTAAATCCAGCAGAGATATGCCAAGAATCTAGAACACGCCTATTTTTTTTGCCGATTCGAGGAAGAATAAATAATTTACGAGACCTCGGTTACAGAACAGCTCCGTGACGGCGTTGTTTTCAGTGCGCGACGCCGCTTCATTCCACAGCGTCACGTCTGCCTTAATTAATTAAGGCAGGTTGGAGCTTCGTTAAATTCGACGGTAAAGCCCGCCCCCCGCTCCCCCCCTCGAGTTCAACTCGTCGCGAGCGTCCTCGGCACCAACGTCGTTCAAAAATCGAATAATAACTTTGCGGTTTCCGGAAGATGATTTTCCACAAGACCGCGGCCATTAAGGTACGACGAGTCGTATTCAGATTCATTATTTATCCTTCCTCGAGAGTCTGGCACAAAAAATTTTCCACGGCGTTCGTCCTCCTTTGAATTCAACCGGATAATTGTTTTTCACTAGCGTTTCAATTAGGGAGACAAGAAAGAACTTCGTAAAGGGGGGGGCAGCAGTAAGTACATTTTCCTGGCTCTTTTCATTCTCTACCGAAGTCGCACGGCGCCAGGCGTAAACTGGCTAATCGAATTTTTATTTTACAATATCCCCGTCAATTAAATTTGAATTACCGACCGAGTCTACCTTCTTACCTCCTTATCCTCTACTCTCCCTTTCCCCGTCTCTACAACCGCCGCCGTATCGCACTCTTTCACGTGTAAAAAAAATCAATGCAACGTCTCTTCCGTATCGACCGGTACGCCTCGCATCGTTGTTTTTAGTTCCTATTAAAGCCTGTTCGTGTCAAGGTTGTTTTTACAGTGCTGACTAACAACGTGTCGTCCCGGCTGCTCGGCAGCGTCGTCGTGACATCTGCCTTGTCAAACTCTTGTGACACTACTTGATTCGGTGTTAAGGCCAGTTTCACGTTACTTCCACGAGACTTGTGTGACCGTACAAAATCTGTAGATAATATTGGGCACAGATTGGTATCGATTAACAGTGAGAAAGGACTCTCTTTTAAATCATTCGAAACGTTTGGAATTATGTGGTGTGCAGAGTGCAACGAATGTCCAGGCAACGCGAAACGTTACTAAGCCCTACCATAATAAGGGATTAACCTCTTTGGATTTGCATTGCCGTTCTCCGGTATGGTTGTTGAAATATATCGGGGATGATTCCGATAGGATCGATCGGTAGCAATGGCGTCGCGTTACGCGTGAAGTAAAAAATTGAGCGATTTTATTTTTATCAACCCCTATAGCTGAGATTACTATCTGACCTTTTTTTGTAGTCGATGCTTTGAGTGTTTTATTAGTTTTTTATCTTGCAATTTTAACTTTTTTTTACCCTCTGCGACTGTTCTCTCGGATTACGGTGGAAACGCGTGAACGCGTCAAGGCTGTTGTGGCGTTGCGTGTCGAGGGTGAGACTCAAAATGGACGTACGTATTTCTCGTGTCATCCTGTAACGATGAGAGATAAAAAAAAATAAATTTACGTTTAAATTGCGAATTCACATTTATGTCTCGTGTCTCGTCCGATGCGCTTGACACTTTAAATTATTAACGTATTTGGGTTTGGACACTGGACTTAGGCAATTTTTCTTGTATTTTCTGTCTCAAGGTATCAGAATGAGCTTCCGAAGAAGATCAAAGCGCGAGGCAAGGACGCTCATCTCAATCACGAGGAGCTGGTACAAACGATGAAATGGAAGCAAATAGTAAGTGGTCATTTTGATCGCGTGATAGACGCACGTAGATTTATTCGATGGCGTAAGTAACGAAGAAAAGGGGGGAAAAGAGGGGGGGGGGTGGAAATACGTAATTCTGATCCGGTGATTTTGCGTTTTCAGCGTGGTAAGTTCTACCCGCAGCTGTCCTACTTGGTGAAGGTTAACACGCCACGAGCCGTGATGGCCGAGACGAAGAAGGCGTTCAAGAAGCTACCGAACCTCGAACAGGCCATCACGGCCCTGTCGAATCTTAAGGGCGTTGGTACCACAATGGCTTCGGCACTGCTCGCCGCAGCATCCCCAGAGAATGCACCCTTCATGGCCGACGAGTGTCTCATGGCGATTCCTGAGATCGAGGGTATCGATTACACTACCAAGGAGTATTTGAACTTTGTCCAGCACATTCAGAATACCGTGGAGAGGCTCAACAAACAGAGTAAGTATCTTCGCCGGCTTGGATCACCACCCTGAAACCGGTGATCCGAGAGATAGCGATGCAGATGAGCTTGAGATTTACGTTATTGGGGAAGGAGGAGCAGCATTATCGAGAGGAGAATTCTTGAATACTAACTAAATTGTTACTTCAGCGTCCAATGGGAAAACCTGGAGCCCCCACAGAGTCGAGCTGGCGCTCTGGACTCACTACGTAGCATCCGAGCTGAAGCCTGAACTCCTGGACGGAATTCCTGGCTCCACCGAGAATGGCAATTCACATCCTCCGACCAATGGCGAAGCCACCGAACCCTCAGACGACAGCAATCAGGATACCGTAGTCGCAAATGGCAAGGAACCAATCGACCCGGCCGCCATCGACGAGAATAGCACGACATCGTTCACTGAAGATTCGTTGGATAAGCCCGCTACTCCCATAACAGTCGCGCCCGCCAGCGAAGACACAAATGACTCTTTGGCCACGAACGAAAGCAATACTCGGCCAACCGACAGCGAGGATACGGAGGACTCGCAGGACGTCCAGGAGCCACCGACCAAAAAGAGCAAGAAGTGACCCCTTAGCCGATCCCTCATAAACCCTGTCACCCCACTCGTGTCAGCCGCCAACCTCGCCGTCATCAGGGCGAGGCGCTTCTAGCTGCCGGTAAACTCCTACGGGTCGCGTCTATGGACAAACCAACTGTTAATTCTAACCTCGTCGCGCACGTCGCCCGCGCTCGTCCTCGAGATATTTGCCTGAATGCCGGAGCGAATGGGAGATAGAGAGACAGATCGAGCGAGAATCATTGAGCGAATGCAAACGCGTGAGGGAACTTGGATGATCGAGATGAAGATTTAAGAATTGGTATGGGTTCGTAAAGTAACAAGAAAAGGAGAAGGTGACAGATCGAGTGCGGCATGAACGGAAGGAAAATAGCGCGAGGGTATGATAGGGGGAATGATTGAAAGTGCAAGAGTGCAATCTCAAGTACTGAAAGTGTGAAAGATTAAAGGAGAAGAAAGATGGAAGAAGATATGACAATTTGTCTCTTCTTTGGGAACGCATACACCGGCCTGTCTCCTTTCTCTGGAATTTCGGTCGTGCCCTTTCTTCAAAGTCGTATAATAATTCGCGACACGTTGCGAAATTCATGTTGGTATTAATTCCACGAGACTTTCGACAAATGTATATTATATACACATGGACTTTTTTCCACTCTATCTTTGTTCTCTCTCTTTTCTTTCTTTTTTTTTATACAATCATTTTTATTTTCTCCATTCGGATACTATGGAGCTGCCCTTCGATTCTACGTCGCGTTCACAACGGCTAATTTATATCGATGGGCGAAGAGGCGATTGTTCACGAGAATGAGAATGCATCGAGGTCGCTAATTATTAATACTTCATTTTTGTTTACTTCTTTTCTCGAAATTTTCGCCGATACCCGAGCCCCCACACCCCATTTGTCTTAAATCAACTGCAGATCCTCGTTTTTCTTAAACTCGCCACAAGTATTATCATTTAGCTTAACCTTCGCGCTAGTCTCTACTGAATAAAATCATCTTCAGTACGAATAATTACGAATAATCGATTCTTTGTCAGGAAGAGATATTTTTTACCCGAGCAGAGTCATCAGAGAAGTGCGAGAGAATCGAGGAAAATATCGGTAACGAACGAGTAAAACGAGGATGGATGTAAAAAAACGGACATATATTTTTTTTCCTTCCTTTAACCACGCGACCACAGTGCCGAATAAGGTCGACCCACTACTGCATCTAAGAGAGTACAGGAACCCGTGACCAGCAACAGGACAAGCGTAACGAAAGCTGAACCCTAACGATAACATTTATTATATTAATTAATAACGATAAATATTAAATAATAATTATACCGAATCATTACCATAATTTATATACCTAAAGAAAACTGCATGTCGGAGTGATGCATGGAGCAAACCAAATACCTTGTAAGTAAAGTTTAGAAAGAAATAATAATAATAAAAATCGGAAAAAAAAGAAAGAGAGAGAGAGAGAAAGAGATTACGACAGAATAGAAAATGCGTTACGTGAAATGACTTGGGAAGATATATCGATGAACAAAGGAAGGGATTAATACCGACTCATGATTTTCAATGATTCATTTCTATTTTTTTTCTTTTTTCTGACATTAAAACAACTATCGAATTTTGAGAAATGATTGATTATTTATACGAGATCGACACCTGTCCGACCCTAACGGCGAACGGGATGTCAACGACGGCACGTAGTTTCTACGTATTCGCGTGAAGGTTTAATGTACAGGTAATTTAACTAGTATTTTTGCATAACGACTGTAATGAGGATAAAATTAATGAGAGTTAAAGAAAGAAGAAGAAAAATTAACACAAGGGCAAAAGGTGTTTAATGAAAATTAATGGAATCGGGTGTATGACTGAATTAGTATACAGGAGTGAATGCTTATAGCCGAAATTTAATAAAAATAGGTACGAATGAAAGTCATTGATAGTAAAAGACTACGAAAGAGAGAGAGAGAGAGATGGGAAATTATATTGATCGATGATAGAGCACGTGCTTGATTAGGATTAGGAGCGTTGATTGAAATTTTATATGTAAACGTCAAATCCTTGTTGCAATTTTAGTAAATCGTCATACGCATCTGATCAAGATAAAATCAAGTAATTCAAGCAAGAGTAAAGATATCGGACAGGATATCGATTGATCATCGAAGGAATCCTCGATCGCGTGTACTTTTGTAATAATAATAATAATAATCATTTATATTTATTTACCCTCTAATTTATTCGATATCGCGTTTCAGCGTCAACGATTGAATTAGAGCGACGATTGGGATAATCGGTAGCCATTTTATTATTATTAATTATTATCATTATCGTTCCCCAACACGGCAGCATCCTTTTTATCACTTTCTTGGGCTTTTCGCTTTATTTCCTTCCTCGTGCTTCTGTTTTATAATCGCCGGGTCGGAATACACGTATAAAATTATGCGATAATAAAGTAAAAAAAAATGATGAAAAACAAAGAAAAAGGAACATTCCAGATTTAATATACGCAAGGCTGTTGCGAATTAATGAATTACCTAGTCGCAAACAAGCAAAAAGTGTCTTTCTTCTCTCTCTCCTTTTTATCTCTATTCACGAACTTTTGTTATTGTTGCTCGCAGTCGCGACTGTGAAATCGCCATTAACTTGTTTACCGTCTCCGTATGCATCGTCGCCAAGATTCGCCGCCAGGTGGACACATTTATTTCTCTTATTCGTAATAGCCGCAACGGCTGTCATTCCGTGTGATCGACATTTACCTACAATGGAAATGATGGTAAAGGTTGAGAGAAAAAAATGAACGATTGAAATATTTGCGTCTGAAGATTGTCTTTTTCAGTTTCTCTTTTTAATGGCATCCTCCTTCCCCTCCGCGTGTCGTGAAAAAAAATAAATGTCTATCGAACCGGCCTTTATCTGTTTGTATGACTTACGAGACTTTTTTTAAAAGTCACGCTCGTTCTCGATTAGCGAATGAGTGCGAGAGAGAGCGTAGAGTGCAGAGAAAACAAGAAAGAGGGAGACAGAGAGAGAATTGACAACCAGCCATTAACGCAAAAGTCGACGAATCGCTGTAAATGCTATAGACAGCTTATCATTATTATATTATGATTTAATTTGCCACTTAATCAATAAATGCTATCGTTATCGTCGCACAGTGTCACTAAACTTCGCTACAGTTACTATTACATACATATATATATACACATATATATATGTCGTTACAATACGGATGTCGATCAACCCGCTGGCCGTTTTACGTGATTGCGAAGCAGAAGGAAGAAAAGAGAAAAAAGTAATGGAAGGACTCGCTGCCAATCAATTAAATAGGAGGAAAGTTCGGGAGCTGAAGGAATTACGTAACTGCAGCAGAAGGGAGTGTAAGGAGGGATTGGGATGGCGATAGCGGAGGTAATAGAAAGAGGAAATTAACAGGAAGCTAGTAGACGTATGGTATTACGTGGATTTACGTAAAATCCATGGCCCATCGAAAATACAAATTTGATACTTATGTTCGATAGCGAATCGAAATTGCAATCGATATTAATAATTCCTGTAAATTTTTTTTTGAACGGATACAAATTAATGGGTGAAAAAAATTGATTTTTTTTTTAAGAAAGACATTTTCTAGAGTAACAATGGCACCGGCGAGATATTCCTACTCGTACGAAGAGAAACTTGTATATTTTCTCTCTCTCTCTTTTTACTTAATTTTTCTTTACTGATACAATTTTTTCGTCTCTTCTTCGTCGGATACCCAAAATTTTCTCACTCTTTCGTTCCTATCACGTAATTTTTTTCCATTTTTTTTTCCCTCGACTTAGACCTTAGGGCACATTTTGTAAGATCTAGATTAATTAAGGAGTAGCGGTAATTTGACTACGAAACTGTATAGTGCAGCTGTTGAATGACACAATAAAACTGTAAAAATCGAACCTGCTGTAATAACGTGAAATTATGTATTATATGCGTAAACGACATTCGCGTGATTACCTATATGTACGTTAACGCGTGTACGTATATGTAAACACGCGATAATATAGAGATACACGCTTACATACCGAAATCCAAAATAATTTTAATGATTTATCTTCCTTCTTTCTTTGTTTCCTTAACTTTGCTTTTATCGCTTCGCGAGTTATCTCGCTCGTCAAAAAAAATTACCACCCTGTCACGCACGAGGCACTTTTCTGTACCGGCGATAACGTGACTACAAAAAATGGTCAAAGATAGGAAAAGTAAAAAAAAAGATGAAATTAAAGAGACCGGTACATTTCCTCTATTTCCGCCATTTTTCTCGCCTCTATCTCTCTCTCGCAGGAATAATTAATTTTCCGTACATTTGCAATTCCACGCGGAGTTTAACGATTCAAAATCAATTTCCACCCTCCTCACCCCCTAGCCCCGTTTTCACCCGCGCAAAATTTCATCTCAGCTTTCCCCATCCTCCTACAGGGATTCACGATTGAAATTCACAAATTCAAATCTTCAGTAATCCTTATGAACCTGGATAACGGAAGGATGTGCCAGTCCCCCTATATATGGAGATACAATTTTTTATTGATTAATTACATTATAAATACAAAATAGTAACAGGCGGATTGAGCTTTTTACGTAATTACGCTAGACTTTTTCTATTTCAAACTGTATAACCGAATTACGTTATGATTATTGCATACGGTTACAGACCTGCGTACAATAGACGTGTCATATACGTATACACATATATATAATACGAATATACATGTAAAAAGAGAAAGATAAGGCATAAAATAGGCATCGCTTTATCTAAATTAATTAGCCTAGGCCTATGGTCTCTGAGGCGACTGTACATTATGCACTTGCAATAGATAAAAATAAGTCCTGAATTGTGTTTCCAATCGTTTTCAAATCCTAATGGAAAACGTCGTTTTAGGTTAGGGCGCGAAGTAAATTGCAGAAAGCGTATCCATATACCCATATAATATGTGTATCCAATTTCCGGTATGAGCCGACCAAGGTGCAAATGCACGTCCGAAACCTTGTTGAGAGAGAGAGAGACAGCTGCAATTAAAATATAATTAATTAAAGCGCGACAGTGAGTGTATGCATAAGATTGTGACCTTAAGTGTATTTGCATATTTGAGGTTAAGAATGTACCAAAATTGCAGTCCCGATAACCATGGGCGTTGAGGGCGACGAACCGGTCGATCACTAGAGTTCCTCGAGTAAGAGTCTGGCGAAAGCGTTTTGATTGGTGCAGTCTGTTTGAGGCTAACCGGAAATGGAATTTAAAAAAAGGCGCGAATAACGTAATGAACAATTAATGAAAGAAATGAATGACAATGAATATTTTCATATTTACTACATTATTATTTATTTTAAAAAATTGACATAAAATAATATTCATTTGTTCTAAACACATTTTCCTTTTTACGAGATTTTTTAGAATCCGGAACATACGAAATCCTTTTTTTGCAGAATTCGAGCAGTTCAATATGCAGAATCCACCTATTTGTATACCCAATTCAATTTTTTATATACAACCTTCTTTATGTAAATTCGATGTTATGGAAACTTACGTTTTATTATTCTGACTCACTACGCACAGCTTTTTAACATAACATAACCATTCTATGTTTTTCTTATTTACAAGTCCTTACATAATAAATCAACGAAATCTGTCATATCATATTAAAGTTGATGTTATGCAGCAGGCTACGAACATATATGAATTTGTTTTTTATTTACGTAATCTAGACGAGTCAGAAAAAATTTATACAAATCTTTCACTGCACGTGATACTGATAGAATTAAAAGTTCAAATTACCCGCGTGAGTTAATTTTTTCTATTTCTGGTTAGCCCCAATACACGTACACACTACCATAAATGCTCTTTCGCCAGACTCTTACTCGAGGGACTCTAGTCGATCACTTATCGACGTGCGTATTTTATTATTAACGTCTGACATAGGGCGGGCGACGATCGGGAGGCTAAAAAAAAGACGTCGAAAAACGGTTAGAAAATATATACAGGAATATTACAAGGAAATACATCCTTCGTAAGGTTTTACATTCACGTTAGTGCTTACAGTGTCGAGACATTGCTATTTTTTATATTTTATCTGACGTTTACATTTGTAGTACAGTCATGAGATACGAGTGGATGATGTATTGTCATGAGAGAGAGAGAGAGAGAGAGAGAGAGAAGTGCAGGCGGTATACGAATACGTATATGTTTGGATATGCGAGTAAAAATTCAAGCTGAAGGACGGTTTATGCAATGTCGAAAAAAAAAGACGTTGCACGACGTGTTCTCTGCATGCAATTTTTCTTTTTAAATATTCACTACGCCTGGATAGGCAAAACGCAAGAGAAGATAGAAATGCCGTTTTGTTAATAAATAGGGGACAAAGAGGTTTAGGAATGCTTCGATTGGTATGTTTTTGAATTTCTTTTTCGAACACAATTTATGGCTGATTCGCGAAAGGGACGAGGTGACTAGTTTAAATGATGAATATAATGGCCGGTCGATATCTGACTCGGGATAGGAACTCATTAAAAATCTTATATTTAATAATTATGAGAAATTCGCGAAGACGCACTGCCACGAGCGAAAGGAACAAGACAAAGCTTCTTAGGGCTGGAGAGAGTGACGAATCGATGTGTCCGAGTGTATTAGAGCGCATGGGAAGACTGGGATTGTTTTTGTCTGAGCGAGAGAGAGAAAGAGGGAAAACAAGTGTGCGTGAGTGCGATGGGGACGACTGGGAGTTAAATGAAGCGAGAAAAAAGAAAACTAGAACGGCAAAGAAGAAAAAAAGGTTTGTGGATACGACGGAAGTCGCGGGAAAATGAAAAAGTAAAATGGTCGACATAGACGATTTACATAGTTCATGAAAAAAAAGACTTCTGCATATTGTACCTCATATAGGATCCTGGAACAATTTATATACACTATGTAGCGCTGAATATTGTAAACTTAGATATTTCACTTATGGCCTTAACGAAAGGAAAGAGCAAAAAAATAATTAACAAAAAGTATAGATGATGGAAAAAAGAACACGAGTTTTAAAATAAATGGATGAACAATTAAATGCGAGGTAGCAACACCGATTCACGGCGATTTTTAATTTCAAATGTTACTAGATGTATTTAATATAATTATTGGTTGTACGGAGTTATTTTAATCTTTATTATTATGGTAATAATGGGTAAGATCGACGACGTGTATTTAGCTACTGAGAGAGAGAGAGAGAGAGAGAGACAGAGAGTGCGAGAATGAACAAGAGTGCGAGAGAGAAGAGTGTATGAGATATTTCTTTGGCCACTAATGATTTTTCAAAATGTCAGGATTACTGCGAAGTTCGTCTATTAATGATAAAAATGTCGATTGTCATTATTTATAAGGGTGAACGACGACCCCGACAAGAATTAATGACTACGAGAATAAAATGATACGATAATGATAAAGACCATGACGATGATAACGTTGACGTCGGGATCAACGGCAAGGATGATTTAACCTTTGTCAGTTTTCGAGTGGGTAAAGATGATTGTAATTATCAGAGTGAACATTAATGTAATTGATTATTTAAAAAATAAATAAAAATACATGATCCCAAGTATAGACGATTTATACCTAAAATACTCCTAAAAATACTTTGAGGAGGTATCACTTTTGAAAAAAAACAAATAAATTCTAAATATCGCAAAAAAATTCCGTTAGACTCACCGTTGACGTTTCCTGCTTTTAAATACATAGGACGGCGAGTACAGCTTATTGATGTTTCTACAAGGAGACGAGAATCGATACACGATACAACTAGGGAAGCACGTTTCCCCTGGGAGTTATCTGGGAAGACAGTAATTTCTTTCTCAACAAGACAAAAGATAACAAGACAATTTATCACTGAACATTCGTGCGTATAGGTTATGTGCGACAGACATATTTTCCAGCTCTGTCAAGAGAAGAATGCACAACGAGGAATAATAATTGTACATAGATTATGCTTGTAATAATACAACTACTAATATTCAACTGAAATAATATACAAACCTAAATAGAACGAATCCGATGTATTCAGGCTATGTAAATACCATTCGCATTAGTCGAACACAAGAATAATCCGTAACCATCAACGAGTCTTTATTTAGATCGCAGATTCTAAAATTACATTGGAAAGTGACCTTGGATCTAAACGTATATGAATTCTGTCAAGGCACGTAGATACAGCACAGTATCCGTTAATAGCTTATCATCGCTATGTATATACACATCAAATGCGTAAATTTGGCTTAAACGCATACCTACACCTAAGTGGACGTGGTTATAAAAATACGCCATTTCATACGCGAGCTCTATGTAATCCTAAAATACGACTCTCTAGCAACCCCAGTATTTCTAAACGAAATCCTTGCACTATTAAAAATAAAGATCTTCTTGAAAACTAATAAATCGATGTTCTAACTGAAAACAGTATAAAATAAAGATTAATAAGAGAAGTAGACATCGGTATCTCATCCAAGACGAAAGGTATGTCACTGAGACTGAATTCTGATTGGCTGAACGAATAGTACTGTGAGTACGTGATTGGTTGACGGCGAAGGAGTAGGGAGGAAGGATTCCGTTAGAAATGAATCGGCATTTGTAAAATAGAGAGACATAAATAATAGACTAACTAAAGCAGTGAATCTTATGTTACGATATACGTTAACCAGAAGGGGAAAGCATGCCTGTTTTAAGTGGAGGGAGAAGATTAGTGACCTAGCAATATCTGTACAACGACCTTCGTAGCATAAATGCTCATTCGAGTAGTGACTCTCAAGGAAGAGAGTTGGGTAGGGTTGGGATATCGGTGTATTCGTAGGTTAGGAGGTAAGGAGGTCTTTAGTAAGAGTGTGTACTCTTTATTAGCTATTTATCTTCTTTATTCTCTATCTCTTACACGAAGGTAGTATTATACGTATATATATGAAGGATGGATGGCACGATAGCCTGTTACGTCACTCCTCCACTACACAACTTTACCTCCTGCTTATGGGCAAGATGGCCGCGGGAGGCTGTTGGGAATTCCTGGACAAGGAGACCAGTCGGGAGAGAGTGATACATACAAAACACCGACAGCTCGTGTGATAGCCCGTTACGTCACAGACGGAACAACTGGTTGGTCTGAGGAGGGGACGATGGGGGAATTCCCTGGGTTACGGGATAGCGGGTGTAATGCCGCCGCCGTCTCCCATCTCCGGACGTCACGACGAAAGGATAGCCGGGGAAGGAGCAAGCGAGAGAGAATAATGTATACAAAGCACAAGGTCAACGATGTGACTTGTATAGATATAGTATATGCTGTATATATATATATATATCCGTAAACATAGTGACGTAGAATGTGCCGTGGGGGCGTTCGATGTAGTCGCCCTTATACATTCCAACTTCTCTATATGTACGTACCATACCTAGTGTTACCTTTGACTTTGTACCTCGATCCATCCAGAATCTCTGACCTATATAATCACCCTTCCTTCACAGGTAGTTTCAGAGTACTGAGCAACATGTGTTACGCAGGGTACTTAGAATGTCAATAGGAGTAATATATGAATTACATTGTATGTACATAGGATTGGGTAAGTTTTTATTATGCTTATGAGCAATTTGAAATAATTTTATTAATAATACTCCACGTTTCATACCTAATGGAGTGGCTTACGTTTGTCATGAAAATTTCAGTGAGGCTATTTCCAGCAGGGACTTAGGTTCTTTCTACTGGAGCAAAAGCTTCTACCAGTGAAGTCTGAATTTTTTAGGAGTGTTTTAACGTATTCCATTGACAAGCTGCTGTACCAGGACTCGTTTCTAGGTAGAGTCTATACGTACTGTACTATGCCACGGTTGTATGGCTTTCTCCCTCTCTCTACGGGTAGTCCAGGGTAACCCGAGGGTCAGAGGTTCCCTTTGTCGCCTTTCAATCTACCCTTATAGTATACACAAGCTGGCTTCCCTCTTCGTACCCTCGTATAGCGTTTAGTTTCGTATGCGCAGCTGCTACGGAAACGCACTTTTTCAAAGTCTCCCTTCTAATGTGAAACCTTACCATTTTCTGTTGGCCTGTACAGAACCATACTGAAGCTGAACCCCTAAATGGCCTTTAGGGGGCTTTACAGATGCGAAAATGAAAATCCTGCTGGGACACACAGGTATCCTGTGTTACTGTATTTCCATAGGTTTTGAAAACTCAAGGAAAATGGTTCTATTAGGTCTGTTATATTTATACGAGATATTTCAATATTTATTTTTAAAAGATCTCAACACCGAAGACAATAAACGTTGAAGATTCATTACAGTAAAATATCCATTCGCTCTGTAACCTCTATGACGATCACTACAGGCATATAAGAGCTTCTAGAAATAAAACTGGTCACTAAATTATAAAACATAAACCCGACGGACGCGATTACCCAGGTCGGTCGATATCCAACACTGTACTATCCAATATCAGAAACCTGAACAAAGACGTTATGAAACTTTACACTAAAATAGTAAAGACACTATCGGAAAATCAATTTTTCCTCCTTTTATACAGTTTTAATTCTATTTCATGAGGAACCAAGTGTTCAGGATTATCAAAACTAAAACCCAATACTGATACAAAATGAAATTGTCATTTCCACTGATTTATATTCTTTAAAAGAATAGCTGGTCCTTGTTTATGTTTGTCTCAGAACTTCGACCTAAGTAGCATACTTGCTCATATAGCAAATGTCATTGGCTTCAACGATAACGGACAGCCTTGTAAATAATTAATTACAGACCTGCGCCAAGACACGCAGTCTCGGAAGAGACATAACAAACAATAGTAATACTTGTGTCATGAAGTTACAAGCTTGAGTGTAAAATACATCTACTCAGACGCCGCTCGAACATTTGGATTATCCTGTATTTAAAACGTAGCTCTTTATACATGTGTTTGTATATACGCATATTTACAGACACGTATACTGTACGTATAAGTTAATGTATAATGTATACATATATATACATATACGCATCCATATACCATTGACCGGGATATCGTCTGTCCCCGGATGAATGAACCGTTACGTCATACACTTGTACTTTCTGGCACATCCCCACTACTTTTACCAACGTGCTCGCATTATATTATATAGTATACCTTCCTTCTCTCTCGACTTAGTTCCTTCCTTCCCTTTCATCGATTAGTAGACTGGCGTGGGCATTCCTCGAGACAGGCACGCTATACAACGATTCTCCGGGGTCAATGTATCTTCGGCTCAGACGCTTCTGATAAGTTCGCTTCGGATGGGAATCAATAATATACTATATAGATTGCTGCACCGACCTTACTTCTTGTAGAGAGTGTACAGGCTGATAGGAATGCTATATTTGAATGTATGTATTCTCTTGCGTTATATACAAAATTGATTGAAATGATTGGATTTAACTTTTTTGTTCCTTTTTTTTGAATTAAGCCTCTAGGATGGGTTCTCGTGGTTCCCTGCCAGGTTCCTTAAGGTTTGGGTATAACTTTGCCTTGGGTCCGTCTGAATTTATTCGACCGTGGAAGTCTGGTTTCCTTTCTTTGGGTGCGCTACGTTGTAGCCAGATGTCCAGGAGACTCTTTGGAGTGTATAGACTACCCTTGTGTAATTGTTTGCCAAGGGAGACAGAGGTACATGGTGGTGGTGACATGGGAGAATCTGTTGTGGCACGGATTACACTTGCACGGGCTGTTATGTCTTCCTTTCCTAATCTGTGGATAGAGATAATTAATTGTTTGATGCTAAGAGACGTTGAAGAGATAATTACTTGAATTTGGACTTAAACTAACCCGTCCAATTCACGTAATGCTTGGTCCAGCTCTACTTTATCTTTGTCGTCCTTGTTTCGAACTTCTAAAAGACAGTTGAGCACCTCGACGTGGGCGGCTGAATTGTTTGCGTGACCTTTTAGAAACGTTTCTAACTCTCCCCAGAGAAGACGGTAATGTTCCTCGCGACGAACTCCACCTTTTCCACCACGTCCACCACCTATGCTAGGTAGTGGTAGGGGCTCGTGCTTTGCTTCAAGTTGCAGGAGAGCAAAGATTATTTGTTTGCACTGTACTACCTCTTCCTTCGTTAAGTCATCTTTAACCATTAACTCTGGTAACGGATCTATCAGCTGGAAGTACAAAGAGTATATTAGTTTTGGGATTACATCTTGAGAATTATTTTAGCATATTGGTTATCTTACTTGTTTTAGATTAAACATTAGAGTATTAGATATTGTGATGGGCCAGTATTTAGTATGACGTTCAAGCCTTGATCTCATTTTTGCTGCAGGACCTTCTCCGTCATCACTTGAATTTTTCTTTAAAGGCACTAAGACATTGTTTCGCATGAGAGTTCCAAAATCCTGTGATATGAGTAAGATTTTATAAGATAATTAGTGAATTTTAAATAATTGATTAGTTAATCTTTTTTCTCGAGGATAAATCCTTACTGTTATACGATAATCAGTAACGCGTCCTCCACAGCCTTCACTGATAGACGGTGGATCTTCCAGCACACTTCTTGCCGTGGATAACGTGTGAATAAATATCTCACCACCGTGTGCAGCTAGGAGATGTGATATCGTCTTTCCACCACTTTTTCTGGCCATTTCTAACATAACAGATCTACCGTTCAATAGGAAGTTGATTAGGCATGAGGATGGTCTACTGTTTACGTCAACAGGTGTGATTCTGTGCATTGCTGTGCAGTTTTGCATCTCACATGCACTGCATCCTCTTGGCGTACACCATTTTAACGTCACAGTTTCATACTCAGAACCTTCCTCGAATCTCCTGAAAGTTTTTATCAATGCCGAGTCTTGAGGATTTCCTGAAATCAATCATATATCAGTTCAAGGTTGATATTATTTTCAATTCTGATGTTGTGGGATTACCTTTTAAAATTGCTGAATGTGCTGCTGATGAGTGAAATATCTCCACATCATAGTTTGCGGATGAACTGGCATTTTGTTCTTCTTTCATGGGGATACCTGTGACTGTTGTACTGGCCAGGTCATAATGGGATAGAATTAAATGAGATAATTTAGAATGTAAGGTGGGAGCCTTCATGGAATGTACTTCCATCGTCAGTAATGGCGATACCTGTTATTTGTGTTTAAGATTAGTAGTAGTTTTATTCCTGTTCTTATTAAATAATGTATAAATTATTAAGAGTAAACAAATTACAAACCTCTCGGGGACTTTGGCTGGTAACTTGGGATTCGATGTTATTGGGAAATATATTGAGGATTACCAGATGACAGTGATGCACCGGTATCAAGCTGAAATAGAAGTGTAATTTGATAACAGAAACATTATTTTTATAATATGTATGATAAATGAAATAGTTACTGATCCGAGGTTAAGGCTATTTTGTTCTGCTGTGTTAGTTGATTTAAAAATATGTTTTCTAAGCTCTTCATATTAATATCATCTCTAGCACTAGTAATACATATAACTCTGCCACTATTTAAAAGTTTGGTAGCATTTTCTGTTAGCGAGGTTCTTTTTTCATGTTGGATCTCTGAACTCTCCGTTAAAGCCTCGATCGCTACACGCAATCCATGTATCACAGAGAAGTCAACTCCAGGCTGATGAGTTCTTGGAGGTACTCCAATAATGGCCATTCCATTCATTATCTAAGACATAATATTCAGTTTATAAACTATAAATAATTTACAATTGTTAACTACTATTTTGTTTGTGACTTACATGTGATAAATTTTGCTGTGATGCACTCCAGGTATTTAATATGTGAGCAGCATGGTCGCTGACTACAAATCTTACCTATGAATAAAAATGATATATATTCTTTCTTATTAAACAGAGGATTTAGAGAAACGTAAATTCTTACCAATTTCCCTGTGGGAAACAAATCCCAAACTATACGACAGTACTCCATCGAAGATTCCACGCTTGTAGTCCATAGGGACTTGCATATTGGAGCTAATGGTATAAGATTTTGACCCCGAGTTTTTAGGCAATCAAATTCTAATGGACTTTCCGTAGAAATACCAAAATAGGGTGTATGATCTAACACGAAAACTGTTTTGTGATTTGCTGGATACATTTTTTATATCATTTTGGATAAACTACTATTGTCTGGAATTATATTATTTTTAACGTCAAAATAAGAAGTATTTATTTACACACGATACTTGAATAAACTTATTAGATAAATCTATTAACAAGCAGAGATATATTATTGGTAAACACCAGGCAGCTTGTGTTCTGTAGGTTATGTTCGTTTTATCCTTTCGTAGGTTAGGTTCGATTTGAAGAAGCCTAAAATACACTTTACATTATATTAACAAACCTTTATTTTATCCGTCTAAGAGTAATTTAAATTTTTCATTTTTTAACTATCCAATTATAAAAATATATACATACGTATAACGTAGCGTAACAGTAATTATATAATTGAAATCCTATGTTTAATAACAGCAATTATATAGATCAAACAAAATTTAGCTCCTGTATAAAATCTACAAAATTAACATAATTTTTGGACTTGCTGAGGAGTACAATTATTTAAAAATCCCTCTGTACATTGATATTCGCGCAGTAGTTGCTACAATTAGTGGAAATAAGCGTTTCATTGGCTTACAAAATGTACCAACTGTTCAACAGCCAATAGCACATCTTGCTATACCAATGAGTATCCTTGATGCACAGTTATTTGTGACGACTAGTGCATATCCGCTTACTATATATGTATAAAAGTATATTATATTTATTCAAATTGTAAATAAAGTGTGCGTAAAAAATAATGAAAACAATTGTTTGATTATTTGCGTATCTCAACATTCACATTGTAATTGATTATTGAACATAAAGTTAATAATAGATATCCAGTTTTTCAGCACCGTACTGAGCGAGTAAATATAAGGTCTACTTCCTTTCCGACAGAGGAACTCCTAGTGGCATTGCTGAACGTAAGACTGCTCTTCAATTTTTCAATATTTATTGATATACAGAACGCCTATGATCGTGTAATTAAGTTAAATTTATTACTATAAATATAAAGAATGAAAATATATATTCATTTTATTATAGATTTGTATATTATGCTTAAATTTTGTCTTATGTTTCACTTAGCGCACGTGGTAAGCACTGTGGCTTGCTACCATGCTTGCATTATTGTATCCGTATTACTGTACTTTTCTAATTTTAGACTTAATACTTTTGTACTAATTTTTATGGAGTGAGTAGAGGTCTAATGATAATTTGTTTTATAGGTTGACTCGTAATTCAACCACAACGTTAAGATGTCAGGAGGTTTAGACGTCTTAGCCCTCAAAGAGGATGACGTTACCAAAATGTTGGCGGCTTGCACCCATTTGGGTAGCGAGAATGTTAATTTCCAAATGGAACAGTATGTTTACAAGCGTCGCGTTGATGGTAAGTTCTTTGCAAATTGTGGAATTTATGGTGATGAGAGTTTGGTATTTAATGATCGAATGTTAATGTTAGGTGCTGGGGTGAATATTATCAACCTTCGTCATACTTGGGAGAAGTTATTGCTTGCTGCTCGTGCAATTGTTGCTATCGAGCATCCCAGCGAGGTGTTTGTCATCAGTTGTAGATCTTATGGCCAAAGGGCTGTGCTGAAGTTTGCTGCACACACTGGTGCTACTCCCATTGCTGGACGTTTCACTCCTGGTGCCTTTACCAATCAGATCCAGGTATGAGTTTTGCAGTTTGTATTATCTTATTTGAATATGTTAAGTTATTAATATGATGTGACAACTATGTCCAGAATTATTGTGTGTTGGTACATATGGCTTAATCTTTGCTGATTCATGCTTTTATTTAATTCCTGTTGCTTCAATATTTAAAGTGGAAGAATTAATGTAAATTATTTAATTTCGTAGGCTGCCTTTCGTGAACCCAGACTCCTTATCGTCACTGATCCAGCTACTGACCATCAGCCCATCACAGAAGCTAGTTATGTGAACATTCCAGTAATCGCATTTTGCAATACTGATTCGCCTCTACGTTTCGTCGACATTGCGATACCATGCAACAACAAGAACCCACATAGCATTGGTTTAATGTGGTGGCTGTTAGCTCGTGAGGTTCTTCGTCTTCGTGGATCTATTGCACGTGAGACCAAGTGGGACGTAGTCGTTGACTTGTTCTTCCACAGAGATCCTGATGAGGTTCGTTGCTCACTGTATTCTAATATAATTTTTCACTTGCATCACTTACTTAATTACGATAAATTTAAATACTATGATGATACACTCATGTCCAGAATTAAAAATCTGTTGGTACATATGGCTTAATCTTTGCTGAACTGAGTTCTTATTATTAAAGGTTTATCTTAATATTTCTCTTTTCGTTAATTAAACGTTTATAATGCAGGCTGAGAAGGAGGAACAGGCAGCTAAGGAAATAGCTCCACCTCCTAAGGAATTCACTGCAGCTCCCGAACCTGCACCAGTAGCCGAGGTTGCTTGGAGTAACGAAGTTCCAGGTGCACCTGCTGCCGAAAACTGGGGTGATGATGTAGTTACACCTGTTGCTCCTGCAATCCCTACAGAAGAAGCTGCTCCTCCTGCTACTTATCCTCGTCCAGCCAATGTGGACTGGGCTGCTCAGGTAAGGTTTCCTATACGTCTTAATTAATTTTTATAACGATATCCTTTCTTTATTAAAAATATAAGAAAAATAAAAATGTATATTTCTTTCAGGATCCTGAGGAATGGGCTCCAACCACGCCCGCTACCACCGCTGCCCAAAGCTGGGGTGGTGCTACCAACGAAACATGGTAAATGTCATCATCCTTGAGACTACCACGAGCTGACTGCACTTTGTACAATTGTAATAAAGTGAGCTAAACTTTAACAACCGTTTATTTATTCCTTGTCAGAATGGTATTATACTTATTAATATCTCTTCAGATACCTATATGCTTGTCCCATCCTATCCAAATTCTGGAATAACCTTCCATGAACTCTAAATCTGTAAATGCAGGTATACTCTGGATGACCCCAGTTTGATAAGATCTCCAGCATTACTTTGTTAAAAGGCACGTTGTGCACATCCTTATTCTATAACCAATTATGGAAGAAAAGCCATTACATACATTAGAAATACATTTCCTAACACAAAATTCACTTACGTTAACTTGAAATGTCTGCGAAGGTGAGCCATGAATGTTGTAAACAAACTTATCAATTAGTATAAAACCATCTTGGGACCTTCCCTAGCATGGAATATAAAATTGAAAATAAGGCACTAGAAGTCACCTGTTGTTATAATCATACATATATTATTTGCCTTACCAAGAGATTAAATGCTTTAGGAGCTGAATCTATTTTCCCTGTTAGAGAAACTGATGCTGGAATATGTTCCAAAGTTACTCTGTCAATCATTGCAGGATATGCTAATGCAATTTCTACTTTCCCTTTGGATCCATGAAATGCCCAACATTCCCCAGGTTGGGTCCAAGGCTATGACAGGAACCCAGATCATAAAATAACCGTGAGACTGCATTACTTTCAAGGATAAGAATAAACCTGAATGATTTTTCGTGGAGTGAAGTAACTGGCACTCCATATTGGAATTCCAAAGAGAGTTATTTGGCTTTGAGCTGGTTCATAAAAGGATTGTGTATCCGGCGTATCCAAAATCGATGCACCAGCTGCTTCAGATGCGAAATCCGCCAAGTTCTCTTTTATTAGAAAAGTATATCTTTGTATAAGAAACATTGTCCAAATTTGAATTACCTCTTTACCTTTGACTTCGCTATGTATTTGAAGGCTTCTAAATTTTGATTTCTAAAAAGAAATAACTTTAGATTTTTTTTACATAATCAAATATCAAAAGTCAGACCATTTTGCGTAACATTATCTCCAGACTCTGCGCTTGATTCTTCAGCAATATAAATTCTTTCTTCATACGCGAGGCGTCAATTCTCGATGCATCTGTCAAGCTAAGTAAATTTTCTCGCAGAGGTTTTATCTTTCCGTAATTGTAACTCTCGCTGTATGCAGGAACGTCTACCTTTATATGCATCAATGTATATGCAAAGAGTATACCTGTAAAGTGTATACTGTACAGTACCATTTATAATAATGAAACAGTTTTATGCTCGTTACATAAAAACTTACCAGCTCCCACTCCCAGAACGCACAATATTTCAACAGCTGGTAATAATAATTTAAGGCACGCCTTAAAAACACGTCTGAGTTTCATTAATATCCACAAATCAAGAATCAAAAATTTTGCCACGATTCTTTGAAAGGCTACAAGTAAGTGACGTTGCTGGTTATAAATACAGTAGAAAAAATATGTAATTATAAAATCAGAATAATACCGTTGCGCTTAGTTTCGCCGAATCGCATCATGGCGTTCATCTTAGTCCAAATTAAATTTCTCGTTAATCAATTTCTTCTACGGAAATTCGTTATAAGAGAAAATTCAAATGCGAACAGAAATTATCGTTATTTATCGTACAGCGCCATCACACAGTCATATTTTAAGATTATTCTGAAATTAGTTCCTCTATAACAATTAAGGTAACGCCACCGGTAAATTCTTACCGTTCTCAACGTATTCCTCGAAAGCCAAAGAAGGAAACTTTAATTGCATCTGTCAAAGAATTCAATTTATTTCTGTAAATACTTTTGTTGCACGACACCAATGTTTAAAACAATATACGCATGACAGTTGTCACTTTTATTCATATTATCGTAACAGACAATTAAGCCATAACCTTTGGTTTAAGTAAAGGGTTCTCCAAGGAATAAGGTGAAAGTAGAACCAAGAAACCAGCTATTACCGGTGGAAACTGGTTTTAAGGCAATTGTAATCATCATACATCTATACTCTGGCAAGCAAATACGCTGGCAGACTTGCACCATTCGATTTCTCGTTGTGATCTTCAGTATTAATGATCATTACGTATTGATGATGCTGCACGATTTCGTAATTCGAAGGAATCGGGATTGGGTTTGTCTTACGATATAATACGGATTATGCATTAAAAGTGAGTAGATAACTTTTTAAGTATTCTCCATATTATAAATCAATACTTACATTGCCTAATAAATTGAATAAATAAGAACAAGTTCCGTTGGAATTCATGAATTAATTTTATACAGAATTTACGAAAATTTCCAACGTCTACACCAGCAGGGGAGACCAGTGTCAGTCGAAAGACGATATCGAATAAAATAAAACCATTTAATCTGCCATCTATTGCTAGTGAACAAATTGCCCGATCAGCTGTACTGTTGTTTTAAGAAAAAGTTATCAAAATTTTTCAAGAAAATTCTTAAGAGTCATCGGTAACATTAATTAAGATATAATACGTTTATTTTTCGATCAACACCAATCTCTCCTAATGAAAAAAAAATACATAAAAGGAATTGATCAAATATCTAAGTAATTTATTCAATTTTTATTTTTTGTTTGTACTGTGAGCAGAACACGACGTGGTACCATGCTTGAAAAGATGGCGGTTTCTTAATGTTTTTCCTCTTTATTTTAAATCTTCAAGAACTCCTTTGACCAATGTGGAAGGCCTAATTCCAGTATGTATGTACAAAATGAATTTGAAATATCAATGAGCATAATCTTCTTTTACATTTCCAAGATCCCGTACGGGTTACACTTGACATTTAAAACAGTGACGCAAATGTTGCTATTGGTTTAGCATAAAAAGGTCGTCGAGGCTGTTTTCAATATGCAAAATTATTTGAGAGTGATTCTCAGCTGTAATCTTTTTTGTATTTACTCATGGATACTAGTGAGTACTCGTCTTCAATGCGATCTTTAAAAGACACATATGTGTACTTATATACAAAAATCGCCTCCAGGTATTCCTTATGATTCGACATACTAGCCGAGTTTTGTTCTTGTGGTACCAGGAAAGTTTTCCAAGGGCGACCGGTGTAGGTGCGCCATAAAGAATTAAAGGCTATAGCAATATAATTCCGTATAGGAAGCATACAACAGTAAACAACATGGCAATGCGAAGATCACCCGTCACCATCAGCAAGAAAAGTCACTGACCTTTGTTTCTCTTTTGGCGATGAAAGCAATCCGCCATAAGATGGCCTCGGACCATACCGGTTTTCATCTTATACATTAGTCACATAGTAAATTGACGTACTTTTGATTTATTATTCAATTTTTATGGCAAACAAAGATTACACTTGAAGAACTTTGTTGAGTTCTTTCACAACCAGCCATATAGAGCCTTTGTCCACGTTGAATTAGATTATTTTTTATTTACCAACAATAAACAAAATAACCTGTCTCATAAATATCGGAGAACAAAGAATCTCGGATGAAAATTAACTGTCTGGTATCATGTATATTTTTTTGCTAAGCATATTTATTGTGCATTGCTATAAAGATAATTAACTTGTTGGGAGGATGATTAAAAGCCAGATGACACTTCTGATTATTCTTTTATTCATTCAGTCCGGTACATCAGATCCGTAGCTTGTAGATTGTCATAATAATTCATCCTAGCCATGGGACAGTGATTTTCCGAAATTTCAGGTGACAGCAATAATTCATGATACAAACAAAAAATTAATTCTAACCGTGTGAAATATTTCAGTCGGGTCTATCCCATACGTATGACTAATTTAAAAATAATCTGTACAAACACAGTATGCGTAAGGTGTTGGTAATAGATTCAAGAAAGTATTACTCTTTCATTCAAACAAGACAGCTATATTGAATTCTTGGGGAATACCGTATTTACTAAATCCTACCATTCATGACATCTCCACTTATATCCGTGAAAACTCCTTAAAGGCGTGAATTCAAAATATTATACAAAAGAAGTAAGATCCGAAAAAAACAATCAGCTCCTAAAATATACAATCACTGAATTTCCTGTCAATGAACTAATATTTTCTTTTCTTTTTTTTAGCAAAAATTATGGCTCATAAAAACACATGACAAGGCACAATAAGAAAACAAAGATGAAGTATGTAAAAAGAGAAATTACCTTTATTGTTACCCGAGGATGACTTCACTCTGTAATTATTACAAGAACTTACAGATCCAAATGTAACGTTCAGAGATACGTCATTCTGGGTACCGAAATACGTGAACCGGATAGAGACGATGTTCAAGTATCTAGTTTAGTTTATTTTTTTCTTTGTTTTTTTCTCCTTAACATCCTACAGCAACATCATTAAACTGGTACGCAATGCTCAATTGCGTCACTGCAAAACACTGGATCTGTCGCCTTCAACACACACGTGAATACCTGGATAGCCGAACACACGTGTAACTCAACGTAGAGGTCTGGCTTTCGAAACTGTGTTTCTTGGAAACAATACACGCAAAAGTATTTCTAAGAATATCCAAGCTTCAGGGTGAATCCCAGTACGTGATCCTGATCAGCTGGTGGATCCAAGGTAGAAGTAGGGGAACATTATCCTGATCCTTGGAGTAAACGTATGCAAGGTTATTCACGGGAAATTGATCGCCTGAAGTTAACCTCTCTATTTGATTTCTACGGCAGAACCACCTTCAGGTGGTACGTTTGTTGTGAATAACTTTATACATATACTTATACACGTATTATACAGATTGCCAAGGAATATTGTCTTTTATACTCGCGAATGACACCGTTGCGCGAGCAACCGTAAATCGCGATGTCTCTTAGATACTGCAAAGAATCATTTTCCGTTATAAGTTTATATAAAATTACGTCTTTTTTTTCATTGACAATTATACTTTTCTAATAATACAATTATTTGTTACAGAGAAAATGAAGAATTTTCAAGATACATTTTACAATCGAGATTGAACTTACATATCCGATATACAAGTATGCCTGGATTCTATTGTTCCATGTGAAGTTGATGGCCTTCGTTTTCTTCCGACTTCATTGTTGTCAACATTGTATGATATACAGTAACCTTGTTTCTCATCAGTAATTTTTTAGCATTTTCTTTTTTTTTACTATCTGATGGTACTGTTGTGCGTAAACGAAAAAATGTACACATACGTGGGATTTATCGAAGCTTAAAGGCACATGTAAAAATACTAATAAGATATATATTTTTCTGTTTGCGTCAACGTCATTTCTCAAGACGTGTGTACTCATCTATGACGTTTTGTGGGATGACAAATCGTAGAATATGAAATGCGCGGAGGATACATAGAATGTGGTAGTAATAAGAAATAGTCATTCGATTTTATTTTCTAGTAAATACTGAGTGTTCGTTACGGTTCAATTATTTCAATCGAACTATCTAAATGATGTTTTTATTGGTAAAAGATTCTTTTTGTCATGAATATTTTGTTATTTTTGTATCCGTTAATTATTGCTTGTTTCCTGACACTTTTTCAGGTCTTCAATTCAGATCTTCAGATGGCCACTCAATGTTGTGCACGCACCTTATTAAATAGTACATCCATTGGTCCTGTCTGGCAGAATCCAGTTCAGTAATGATCGGTACCAAGAAAAATGCTCGGCAATTTCGTTTAGCTCATAACTCTGGTTTTACTTTTTTCCCCAGTTTTTACGTATTCTTTAAACCGGCCTTCCCGGCTGGACCGGATTGCCAAGTCAAGCTGTCTGGATGATGTAGACAGTTGTCTTACGATTGACGTTAGTTCATCTTAACGAGGTCAGGAAATTAGTAGGGTTCGTCAAACGGTAAAAGAAGACAATTTAAATCTAAACATTAGCAAAAAGAATAGATTCAATCAATAGAATAATTTTTTAATTTATTTTTCAAAATCGTACACAACTTCTATATGATAGCTTAATCTCATTCCTGTAGTCGATATATGCAATGTAAATAAATGATTAAAAAATGGTTTATTTGAAATTTTGAAAAAAAATAAACTTTTTTCTTCTTTTTCTAGAATCGTTCAGTGTGGATACACCTTGATGATCGTTCCTCGTAAAATTGGAGCACGGTGTTACGGTGTTACGAGCTCTACTATAACGTAGAAGGGCTCGGATCGGTTTTCTTATGTTGTTGGGAGTACAAAAAACTATTAAGAAAGTTTCGAACCTTTCTACATTATCGACCGAGACAAAAAAGGAAAAATTTTAGAGCGTTCGGCATCACGATATAGATAACTGGAATTAGGATGTAAAAGAAAAAAAAGATTATTTTCATAAAGCCCAATTTATAAAATTCATTAAATGACTTTCTTACGACCAATAAAATGACAGCGCCCAGACGAGTGAAACGAATTCAATGGTTATACAGCGCCATTCAAAACTCTCGATTTTACGCAGCAAGAAATCTTGTAGAAATTTCATATTTATATAACTAACCTCAAGGAAAGTAATTAGGTCGTGCGTTGGGTACCAACTTCCGTAAAGTCATCCCACATAAAACAATTGACAGTTTTAATTTCCTAAGATTTCAAATTATTTTTTTTTTATTTTTCCAGCACTTCTTTTCCCCACGAAGGTCGGTTATCAAGGATCGAATTTCAAAATCGTTCCGTTTAATTTCTCTACTTCTGTAATTCTATTAAATTGTGACGCAGATATTCAGGAAGCACGGTCGCTCAGATCCACGAAAGGAATTTCATCGGAATTCAGGAAGTTTATGGATTATGGTGGGAATTGGCTATTATACTATATATCTCATGCTTCCAATGATGATTCCGTCATGATTGTTACCAGTGAACGGTTTACCCTGATTCTACTATACACAGTGGTCACAATTCACCTGAACGACCTGGGACACAACGACAACCTCGTGTTCTTCAGTGATCGCTACCAGTGAGTAGTCGCACTTCGTCGACGAAACACCAACTGGTATCGTGGGATTACATTGGGCCCTGGGTCTTGTTGGGACTTATTAATAAACGCGATTACAATTAATTTGCCTGTAATCACTGTAAAAATTAATTAATCGTATGTCTCGAGAGAAACAAAGTGTGAAGTAAGAAACTTGATTAACTATCTTTTTTACTTCTTTAATGCAGTGTACAAAATACGTGTTTCGCATTGGATAAAATCGATATATGTTTTATGGGTTTTCATCATTGTGGATATTTCGTTTGTACTACTTTGAACCATGAATATTTCTGAGGTACGTATATACTCTGGAATCAATGGTTTATTACTAATTTTAATACATTTTGGAATTTACTGAAGTAGCAGCGATTTACAATAGGTAAATGAAATTTAATTATATAGTTTTTTAAAATCTTTTTTTTTTCATTTATAGAATTTATTATTTTTAGTCATTTTTGATATTCTTTTTTTTTCCTTTAAATTACATATACCTTTAGTTTTATCGACTTTTTATGCTTATCAAAGCATTGTCGTTTTAATGTCTTTGAAACGTCTTTTCAGTGTTGCGTCTACTTTGCATACTGTGTAGCAATGAGATACGGTCTCACAATTAGTACTGGATGCTACTTTGAAAAGAACAGTCTTCTTGATATTTATACAATTTTGCTTGATGTTTCATAGAAGATGTATAATACGTGTATGCTTATTACGAAGAGCTGCCATACTTTCCATCTCATGACATTGACGATTCTTAGCGAAGAATTTATACTTTCGACTTTAAATTCGAACGACCTTTGAAATTCTTTGGAATTACGAAAAATCAAACTTATTTCTATCGGTTAACGTGAAAGTTGGCTCACTTTCCTAACAACTTACGGGATTAAACATAATTTCCAAAATGTCATATTTTTATCAAAAATTTTCTCACTATCGTGTACAATCATTACTAGCATTAATGAATCAGATACAAAATCCTCCAAAGTTTATACAGTCAATTTAAATATTAAAAAATTTTATACACAGATTCTTTAATGGTAATTAATATTGCTTAATAACTGGACATTAAGTACAATAATACGTAAGAAATGAATGAAAGGAAGTAAACCAGGCATTAAGTGAAAAAATAAAAAATAATTTCAAGATTATTATGAATTTATAATACCCGCCTTCCAATTTTATTCTTAGACACTAATATATAAAAGCAAATAAAAAAATTCTCGTTATCCTTCAGAATTATTCTTGGTCGACATTCTACAACAGATTCCTTATAAAAGATCTAATCGACATAACCAAGAATGGTATCCAGCTAATTACATTGAGAATTAATGTATAATAAAAAATAATCATTACCGATTCCTAGTACGTAATAAGAAGTTAAAAAAAGACAAGAACAATTTTGCAAACAATAATTAATCTGCATTCAATTTTCTCCCTATACCTTATTTAATTGCATCAGCATATCAGAATCCCATTACAATCATATAAACAATGAGTATAAAAATATCGAGTGTGAATCTGTACATTACAGTAATTAAAAGCGTGAGAGAAATCACGAGTAAGAAACAAAACGAATTAAAATCAGATATTAGATAAATCCTGGGAATCTTTAAATTACAGTAATACCGACTACCGGTAATAGTTCAGGAATCATCATCGTCATTTGTCACAGTCGTGCTAGCCGTACAATTATTAGTTCTCTTTTACCCATCAAAACATATAACACAAAAGCACTATCTGGCGGTAGAAAATAGATGCCAAAGAACGTTGAGTTCGATGTGAAATATTTAGGCGGGAAAAGGTACATTATTTAAACGATATTTAAATAAATCATAAAATCGTATGACTTCTGTATAAAGTAACTCGATGCGATACTGTTACAGTATATGTATACGTTATGTAGCGATATAATGTTCGGAAATTAGAAAGTGTCCTTCGGATTGCACGTAGAGTTCCCTTACGTACGATAGACCAGCGAAAACCAACTGAAATCGAATTGTCAATATCGATAATGAATACCGAGACTTGCGATCGATTCGATAATGAGAAATACAATGGCGAATGATACAGAAATTATGTTTGACAAATATAGTGTAGTTAACGAACAGATAAAAGCTCGTTAGACGACGGTTTGATGCTATTGAGATACTTTGAAATTTGAAACATGCTGTACATAGTGAAATGTTTTGCGAAGACAATTGAATTCCATTACGGATGACATACAAACACGGTACAGTTAACGCGTACAGAGTGTAACGAATTGCTGAATATTATTCATTGTGAATAAAGAATTTTTGGAAATTGACAATCGATAAGGTATTAATAGGTTCATGGAATAAATATTTTATGAGATTAGAGTTAGTGAGTGATGCGTTCGATTTCTGAACAATGCGAATGATGATGTTAGGATTTACATTAGTGTGCAATGAGCCCACGTGTATTTAGTAGCACGTGCAATTAGCAGCCTTGGGTTACCTTATCGGTAGTATGAAATGGAACAATGACTGTTATCGGTGATGTGATAAGCTGTCAAAATTTAATCTGAATGACTTATGCACTTGTTTGTAGTTGTGAATTTTTTTCTATCTTCAGGATGGTAAACGTAATCCTGGTTTCCTTGGGGATGATGGCCTTACCGAGGTCGACCTGAACAAGGATAACAAGGTGAGTGTTAATTATAGATGATAAATTACAGGTGAAATTTTTTTTAACAAGAATTTTTCTCAGAATAATGATTCTTACGGATTTGGATATGGGGTGCAGGAGAAGAAGGTGGTGCCGCAACCGGAACAGATGGTGAATAAAATTATTGAATTAAAGGGAATGAGGGTAAATTAATGAATTTTGGTGGTTATTGATTAATGGAAATTTTAGACTATAACGGAGGGCGATACCGAAGAAAGAGCAACCTGGGGTAATGGATTGGAATTTCTAATGTCCTGCATAGCAATGTCTATAGGACTTGGAAACGTATGGAGGTTTCCGTTCACGGCCTATGAAAATGGCGGAGGTGCTTTTCTCATACCTTATATAATTGTCCTGTTCATCGTGGGAAA